>KK502424.1:1709922-1792039 GCA_000688735.1 Glossina austeni | reverse complement strand
ATATATATATGTATATGTATATATATATATATATATGTATATGTATATATATATATATATATACATTATATGCTATAGGGTATTAAGCGATTTAACACCTTATGTACCACCGTCTATTTGACAACTCTAAGCCACATCTTTTGCGTGCACTGTTACAGCATGGGCTTACGACTCTTATTATAAATTATGTTCAATATATTTTTGAGTTTTCATTCCTTATATCGAAAATGTTCGCAACTCGGTCTTAATCATAGCCAGCAATTAATTGGCTCCTGTAATTTGGGCTTAATCACATCGAGACATCATTCGACTCCTCCAAGAATTCGTATGTGCTCTACAATTATCGCGGCATTGTTTACCGAAAGATATGAAAGTACTGCCACAAATGTTATTAAAGTTTGGAAGAGCCGACTAAGCTCAGGGGGCTAAATCAACAGAATAAGGTGCGCGAGTAAGTAATTAGAACATTAACATCTTTGATTTTGGCCATCGCTATAACGATTATGTGAAGTGTTGCATTCCCTTGATGTTCATCTTGAAAGCTTGTAGCAACTGGTACTCCCCTCGAATACACGAGCGAGCTATGAAGAAATTACTTCGGTTTTGTTATGATTCCACTAAAGTCTTTTAAACGAAAGCATTGCATTACATAATGTATGTATGTATGCATGCAATTTTATCGAAAGTGTTCAGTTTTAATGCCTGTTAAACGAAGCAACTAAGCAACGTAAGGTCTTTCAAAGCTTTATAAACTTTTGAGACTACCCCGTGGAAGGCTCATAGCTGTGTTTTCGACAGTGTTTCAAAAACGTTACGTTATGAACGCGACAAGGAAAATTGCATTTCTTATGCCTATTGAGGATCGTGTCATGGCACCGCCTAAGAATATCGACGAAAGTAGACATCTTTTCAATGTTAAATTACTTTGAACCGACAACCTTGAAATTGTTAGACGGAAGAAAGGCAAATTATGGTAAATCATATGAGTTTTTCTAAGATGAGATTATTTGACCCCTCTATGGTACGAATATGTACGCATGAAGGAACGATATATTCAGTATTAAAAGGTAAAAAGTTTTGCCGAAGAGCTAGTGGCAGTTGACATCTCATCGTTAATGTCAATCGATGTGTGCATAAGTGAAGTAGAAATATGAATGATGATCTCTTGAAGGTTAATTTGCTTTTTTGGTAATCTTTTTTATCTTAATAATAAAATAATATAATATAATATAATATTTATAAAAAAAAAAAAAGAACAAAAAAATGTTGTTACAAAAATTTTAAATTAATTTTATTTAATTAATTTTAAATAGTTTTTGTATCTCTTTGATTAAAAGTTTGTCACCTGGCAAAGCCATCTTTCTATAACCGCGCGTGTTTGTTAAATTAACCAAAATGAACCCGAAGACATGACAGTGCTGGTGAATGTTAACACTCAATTGTCTATGCGTAGTAAAATTAATATACGCAAGTACGACAAACTCTGTAAACCATTGTAAAGTAATATTTTCTTCAAAAGACAAAAACCCTCTCAACTCGCACTATTCGCACTTTACCGATATTGTTTGTTTGTACGCAAATAATGTGCAATGTTTATTAACTATGGCTTCGCCGAGCATTCGTGGAGCGGGTAACATTAAAGATATCTTTTTAGGTTTGCTTTTAAGACAACTTCAGATGGAATAGATTGTGCACCTGACCAGAAGCATTTATTTCTTCGTTTTCCTCTGAAGCAAGATGTCTGATGGTGAACACGTGACTGGATGGTGAAAATGAAATGTGGCAGGTAATTAAGAGCATACTCGGGGATATTGTTAAATTATTATTATCTTCTATGCGAAAGGGTCGGTGAAGGAGGAGGAGCGCTCTAGTCGGTGTCGGTGAATGAAATGAAATTAAGTTTTTGTTGTGCGTTTTTGATATTGTCGTGAGCAAATAATTGCGCTAGCATTAACAGTTAGGTAATTGCCACACAACCATTGCTATATTTAAGTTTTTCATTTTATCGGACAACTTATAATGAGGCGTTAAAATGGCAACAGTTGCCGCAAAATACCTAAGCGAAGCCTGTAGTTGCAGTAGCAACCATAACTACTTTTAAGTAACAGCTATAGAGTGTAATATCGTTGTTATATCGTTTTTGCCAGCGTGCTTGTTTGTGTATTTGTTTGTGTATTTGTTTGTTTGTTTGTTTGTTTGTTTGTTTGTTTATTTGTTTGGATGTGGGTTTATGGGTGGTTTGCGTATGCCCACGAAAGTAATCAAATAGTAAGTAAGCAATTGTTTTTGCCTTATTTTATCTAGTCTTAGCTACTCCGACGCTAACGTTAAAAACCTTCGAGCGTCTGAATGTTTTAAACGATTTTTTATGACTTTTGTTACACCTGCGCCGCTACAATTGGCCTGTTCCACAGCTTGCTTGATTATTAGATGTAGTTATACGTTGGCCAACATTTATTTAATGACGAAATTATTATTAATATGCGTGAAAGATAATCTGATAAGAGAATGGCCGGGTGTATACCGGAAACGTGCTATACGAACACAACTGGGGAAGAAATTTACTTTTTGCGTTTTTCTCTTAGTCGGTTTCGTTCAGAGTATGGGCTTATATTGAATAATGGGTTGACCATAAAATTAAATGCTTTTTGTTTTGCTTTCTTTCTTCCTTTTCAAATTTGCTACGGAGGCTACATTTGTTCTTGTCAGGATCTTTAATACAATGTCAGAGATAATATATTTGATTAACTTTATAGAACAAATTAAGTGTTACGCTTTAGCTTTAGTTTTTAATAAAACGAAAACAAAAGTTTAATTAAAACATTTCATCAAATAATTTTCTATTAACAAAAAAAAAAAAAAAGTGTATTTTAAATCTATTCAACTGAAAACACACAATCCGGTTTTATACAGGCTTTAATGATTACAAGTTAAAAAACTATATGAATGAATCTTCGATTAACTACGACTTCTGGTCCGCGATTCAATTTTTAGCCTTTTGCTTATTAAGTCCAGTCCAGAGTGCTTGAGTGTATGAGAAGTTAAGTTTAATAACATAATTGTTATCCTTTGTCTCTGGTGGAAAATGCAGATATTAATCTAACTAAGTCCGTCCATATCCTTTTGAAGATTTTATTGAAACCACGGTCATAACATTGAAATCTCATTTCTGATCTCATTTTCCTATTATAAAATATTCAAATAATTAAAGCCTGCTCGCTCATATTTATCATATTAATTTTTCATAAACGATAAAATATATAATAATATTGATAATAACCAGTCTATAGTATGTATGTACATATATATGTATATATCTTTATATAATTTATTGAAGGAACTAAAGGGAAAAAAAGGGCACATTTCGCTTGTCTTTGAAAAATTTCTTCTAATCGCTTTCAAAATTGTTTAATAATAAAACAGCATTAAAAATATTAAACGGAGATCATGAAATTTTTTGGGAAAATTCCGAAGCATTAATCTAATATATAACCAAGCGCTTGTGCTATTAAAGAAACACCCATTAAAAACAAAAACAATAACAATAACAGCAATTATTCAGATCTTTTAACAAATTAACAGAGGAAGAGAAGAGCTAGCCGCGGGATATGATAAGGAGGCTGGCTGTCAACATTTGGTGTTGGCAAGTTTATCAACAACATTGTTATGCACGGTTGCCCGGTTAATGTTGGTCGCATTGTTATGCTCCAAACAATCAGGCAGCTTAAAGCAAAAATATAATTGAGGTGAATAACGAATTTCAAATATCCTACAATTGATAGTAAGCCTGCAGGACCTACAGCGAATGTTATGCGTGGAAAATCAGCTATATATATATATAAGATGACTTTGATCTAACACCGGAAAAATATTACGATTTTATGAAGGTCAAAACTGATACTGGCTTACTAGCGGGCTTGGGGGCTAATAAATAGACTATCTGTACTATTAGGCTTAACATTGTACAGATAGGAAAATATATCTTAAAATATGACAAGATTTTTGATAAGATTAGTCAGACTACTGGAATATACTGGAAGTTTTATATTCTATAGTATGGTTAAATTAATATGCTCGACGAGGATAAGTCGTAAGGAATGCGACTATGCTAAACTAGAGCTTAAAAATTGAATTTCTAAATTGTTTACATCTGCAAGTCGTTGCAGTGGACGTATAAAGTTAACTAAAATACAGGAAATATTTGGTGTTGACTACAATCATAATAATAACGAAGATGGTGATGATGAAAGTTAGTCGTTAGTTATGACTACAATATAACGGAAAATTCAAAACACTTATATAATATGAAATGTGAAAAAAAGTTTTCCACTAAAACAGATTGTTGTTGGAGAAACCAACTAAACAACCAAACAGTCATGAAAATTTGCCGAGATTTCAAGCATTAAAAACGATAGAAAAACATTCTACTGGGGAATGGAAGCTTATTAAACTGTACGATGATGATGATGATCATGATGATTGCAATTATTATGATTATGATGTTGTGCTTATGGAAAAAGACGAAGAGCAAGTTTTTCATGTTTTCTTTTTTTTTTTTTTTTTTTTTTTTTTTTTTTCATTTAGCGTAAACATAGTTTTATTTTATTTTATTTCATTTTCTTTTTGGTTTTTAAAAAATGCCAAACTTTATGTTTATTAATATGTGAAAAGTTTAAACATCAGGAGGGAACGGTGTGTCTTAATATTTCAGTTAATAAACTGAGAGTTTTGTTTTTATTAACGAGTTGATATACACGTATGACGCTTGTTTAAATCTATGTTAAATGTTCATTAAATACATGCGAACACTATTAAATGGAAATTATTTTAAGTCTCGAATGGCAGCGTGTGCCCTAACAGTACTCGTAGTAGTAGTAGTAGTAGTAGCAGTAGCAATAGTAGTAGTGATAGCTGTCGTCGTTGTCGGTGTCGTTCTTGTACTCTTAATCAAATGTATTGCAACTTTATAAGCACTTGTTTATAGTTGTTTTTTTTTTTCTTCCTTTATGGAATGCGTTTTCATTTCTATGTATTATATGTATTCCTTAAGGAAAGTCGTACACGTACACACATTTATTTTCGATAATTTGTCTTTAAAAATTCATTAAAATTTTGTTCCTTGCTTACACAAGTTTAAGTCATGTAGTTATTCTGTAAAAATATCTTGTGGCTGATATGTTTGATTTCAAAAAAATTATGGGGGAGGGATGAAGGAAGAGAAAGAGATATTAATGGGGACAGAGAGAAAGAGAGAGAGAGAGAGAGAGAGAAAAGGATTTTACGTGGAATTTTTTCTTCAAATTTTTTTTTCTCGTACTACATACAGCAACAACATACCTCTGTTAGTGCTGTTGTTAATCCTCTTGTGTCAACTTTAATCCTTGCAAAAATTGCTACAAGAGGAAAGAAATTTTACTGCAATTGTTGTTGCTGCTGTTGTTGTTATTACTATTGATGTTGTTTTTGCCTTTCTTTGCACTTTTCTCTTGCGGCATGTGTTAAAAAAAAAAAAACAGAAAATACATAAAAAAATTTTCAAACTCTTTTATATCTTTAATCACTTTAATGTGTGTATAAAGTGTTGTTATTTATTCTCCTATACCGATGAGTGTTTATGACTTCGTGTGCGTATGTGTTGGTCTGTTATATGACCATCGAATACACATGGCTCCATTTTAATCAACATCAAACGTTCTTATACAGTTCATATATTTTTACACTTTTTCTATGGGTGCGTGAAGCTTTTATGGTGTTTTACACACAACAACGCTCGTTTCATTTATGAAGAGTATGCGAAAAGAAAGAATTTTCATACTCAACACGTATGGGGCTTAGTGGGAAAAGCAGTGGCTAAAATCGCAACAAATCACAGCTTACGTTGTTTACGGTTTTATGCCTCGTCTTATTTAAAAAAAAAAAAAAGAAAAGAAGAACACTCACCAAGCCAATCAGTATTAAATGTGAAAGTGTACAATGCTTTTAAATGCAGGCTTTAGAATGTACAGTAAGTGAAAATTCAATTAAAATCTGAAATTTTCAACGAAATATAGATATTGAAGCAACCTTTTGACTATTGTTTGCTCTTAAAATGCTGAAAATTAGAGTAGAAGCAAAATATGCTATAGAATGGACTGACTACAGATAAAACTTCGTATAAAATTGAAGATATTTAATGGAGTGCTGATAACAGAAATCCTTAATTAACATATAAAATTTATCGGATCATCATTCCTTGCAATTCAAAGGTCAGAAACAGCACTGCAGTTCGTTGAAAGGCAGACTGCATAAGGTCTCGTAAATCAAATATCTTTTATAGTTTCAAATACTTAATGAGAAGAGGATGAGAGAGATTTTCGGTTAATATCATGTGTCCCAAGGAGAACCTAATAATATTTGTGTCGATATAATAATTAGTTCATTAAAAGTTAAAGATTAACTGTTAACATGGAAGTTCAATGAAAATTTCGCATAAAAGTTAAGATAGCGTTCCGAAGAGCAAGCAAAAAGGAGTTTTAGTTACCGTTTGGTCGTTGGTGAAATTCCTTTCACAAACACTATCAACGAATGCAAAAATATCCGACCCTACAAGAAATACGCAATCTCTTGATCAATTTGTTATGTCTCTCTGTCCGTCTGTCTATGCGATGGTTATTTCGCAGAAGTTCTCTTGAAATAAGGACGTCATTATTGCTATCTTGCTAGTTATCTTATTAAACTATTGATATAATCTTCTTCAGATACTTCTAGGATTTTCCAAGTTGTTCGACCCTCCCCCAATGTGAGCCTCCAAATATTAGATATGGATTTAAAAAGTTAATGCCACTTGTGACACAAAGCTGTACTAAGTTTGCGCCATTGTATGTGACATTCAGAAAGATTTGAGATAGATTTACTTATCTCTTTTATACAGATCGATTTTGAATCTTTCTGTCCGTTCGTTCGTCTCGTTTTCTTGTTTTCAACCTTCAGGTCGTAATTTTTGTGATATCTTAATGAAATCTGCTCTTCCGATATGATTGAAAATAGTGCGGATCGGACCACCTTTTCGACCACATCTCATAAAATGCTTTATTTTGAAAAGTCATTTAATAAATAACTGTATTGAGCAAAGTGGCGCATACAATACAATTTTATACAATTTTCCTTTATACAAGTTTCCTTTTATACAATTATTGGAGAATTCCGAATGTAGGTAGGAGCTGCTCACAAATTGCTATTCAAACTAACAATCGTACATACACAAAGCTTAATTTTATGATTACCGGATAGGCATTGGCTTGATTTTTGGAATTTATTTTGCACTAAATGGAAAGGAATCAAAAGTTGAAACCAAACTTACTAATTTAGAATTTTCTTGACCTCTGCCAATATATATAAGGGCTTATATTGAAAAGTTCTTTTACTATACCAATATATTCTGTTTTTCCATCTTTATTAAATGGAAATCGTTAATCCGTTTAAGATTTAAATATATACCCAATACAACTAATATATATATATATATATATATATATATCGCGTTTTGTGTGATTTAACTTTTATATCAGTTTCCTATAGATTGCAGGTTAAATAATTGAAGATGCTCAACCATTGCACTTATGTCTATTTGAATTAAAATTATAATAAATTCTATAAGGTTATAAATGCTTTTAAAGTTCAATAACCACCGCGTTTCATACAAAAAAAAAAATCTTCTCATAACTTATGGCAATTATGAAGGAATTATAATAAAAATAAAATAACAATTTGAAGTAATTAAAGCAATGAGTGGATTACGCATCGACTAAGTGTAACCTGGGGAAGAGGGTGTTCAAAGAAAATGCTATTGAAAAACAATATTTTCAATTAGTGGTTAATTATGTACATCACGTAAATCACATACAAACTCGCAATATAATGCGATTCTATAATTTATGTGTAATTAACCCTTAGGTAAATAAGTTGTTGAATAGTTATAAATAAAGCAAGTGCAGAAAGGAAAAAATGCAATCATCATCATATAGAATTTGAGTCGAATCGCGAACACTTAGTACTTGAGGTAAATTTTACTAAATTTAAATTCATTTCAAAGCTTGTAAGCTCGTCGGAAAAAGGTACGATTTTCTCATCTGCGAAAGTAAAGCAAGCTTGCATTTTACAAAAGATACCATCAAAATATGAGAACTGAATTCATTCAGTTTGCAGTTTCGGAGCCGGTAGGCTCTCACAGTAATTGATTATAGAAATCTTTTCATTATTTGTTAGGCGAATCACTGCAACACCTATTTTTGTTTATAAAATGAAGACTTATGGCCAAAACTATTCTGAATTTCGGGAGACGAAAATCAAACACAAGTCAAGTAACATTTGGCCAACCCAATGTTATTTGAAGATTTAGAAGATTCAATGCTCTTGTCGTTCTTCATTAAATTAATTGATTTCACTAAGTACTTATAGCCGCGCCGGAACGTAAATTGTCATTAATTGATTCGATTTTGAATCTACAATTTACTACTGTGAGGATCGAACTGTCCAGCCGATTTTGGTGTCGCACATAGGTTAAATTATCATATTACGGTTTTTAGTTTAGTAGATTAAGTCATTTTATTCATAAGCAAATTAAGCAATAGGCGTACCGGTTGACTTGGAATGCGAGTGAAAAGCGATTGGCAAAGCCAAGCGTGTCAAAGATGGGTGTACAGGAAATGACATGCGGCACTTTCTCTTTCATCTAAACAGAGGTCCGCTTGTAAGGTTCATTCATCCGTAATTATCCGATAGACTGGGTAATTTGGACGTTGGAATTCGGAATTTGGGGCAGTAAAATCGTAAAAGTAAAAAACTTATAAGTACTTATACGGACCATGTGGGTTATAAAAAGCCACTACATGAACACTATTATTGTCGTACGCTGAACTGTAGAAGTTCACCTCATGTTTTTATCGAATTATTGAATTTCTTATAACACGAATGTGGCTGATAACACGAGTGGCCACATTATAATCGAGGCAGACCGGCTTTTAAGTACCGTACACCACATTGTCTAACACAGTTATTATTTTTTCCATAGAACATAAAAATTACATTTTGTTTTTGCGTGAACTTACTATTATGGAACTGTACATTGCAAACAACACTACTTTTGTCTCTTGTCCTTAGGTCAATTTTCATCATAACATAATAATACTTCGACTTTTCTAAGAACAAGAAGAAAAAATAAAAAATTTTTTCGCGAAAATCCTTATGCAGGGTAAGAATAAAAAAATAGACCGAGATGGTCTGAATTTGGGGCAGTTAATTTCTTTTATCTTAAATTACTTTATGATCAAATTTTCATTATAAAGCGATGAAAATCAACCCATCTTGTCATATCAACTTCAGTTTTCGTTATAAGGTTATAGTGATCAAAAAATTGCCCGACCCCGTCTAAAGTTTTCACATCAATTTAGGATGCCGGAACATTCTTACTTAGCCACTTTTGTCAAGAAATTTTGAAAATCACAATTTGTTGCACATAACAAATTGTCAAAATAGGGTTTTATATGGAGAACGGTCGAAAAAGTGGATCGATCCAAACCACTCTCAGTAGTGTCAAAATACGTCTGTAAGCTAAATTTCATGAAAATAAATTGACATCAACAGACATCGGATAGTCAGACGAAAAGCTAGACCTAGATCGATTCGGAAAATGATTCTGAATCGGCCGGTATACTAAAATGTGGGTCTATCTGAAGCCCATTTACGTGTTACATATGTCCGCACAAACTTAATACACCGTGTACCACCAGTAGTGCGGAGTGTAATTAGAACTAATATGGTCTCGAATGGCAATTGAAGGAGTCATTAAACGGTTGGAGGTTAATGTTAAGTCTACCTACTAATGGCCAGAACGCCCGGACTAAGCCGGCGAGTCAATTCCAGTCTATTTAATTGAAAAAATTTGCCAGTAGGGTGAAAATGTCAACCTTTATATCGCTAAAGCATTTATTTATATTGTACTATAAAAAGGAACGAATGTAAAAAAATAGAAGAAGAATAGAGAAGAGAAATTATTTCCCCGGACGTGAGACCCGTTTTATAATATTCGTTTCTTTTTCAAGGAGATATTATTTCACCTTGGAAAATAGTATGTGAAAAATTGTCAGAAAAATATGGCTCAGCTATCTCAGTTTTTTATGTTCATTTTGTTTCGTACTTTAGAGAAAGACGAATAAAAAATAGACAAGACTAAAAATGTTTTTAACGCGAATGCGAGCATGTTAACGCTCGAACTTTTTGAATACGCATCGTAAGGGAGATTTAATCGTTACATGTATCTGTTTGTAGTATTGCATTCATACCGGGTATCGACAAAATAGTGTGAATACCTGACATATATAAAAGATTTGCTTATTAATAAGGTGTTGGATCCTCAATTGCTTGTAGCACAATTGCAATCATTCGTGTTAATAAATTCATAGAGTACCAAAACATTTGCCAATCGCTTAAATAATTTTGGAAACGAAAATTTGGTCGTCACTCTCTTCTCTAAAACTCCCTACAACGGCCAACATGCAACAAAATGATACCACATTGTATAGTGTTAACATTATTTTGTCCATCCCCTGTGCATTTTAAAGCTAAGTCTTTTGAAATTGAAAGAATGTATATATATATATATATAAGTATTTCATTTGGTTTATATGATTTCGTTGGCTTAATCTTGGTTAGATTTAAGTGAGTTGCAAATTTTATATGAAAAAACAAAACGCTTAGGTGAACTTTTAAGCTTAACAACTTTAAGATGACAGCTTAGACATTTTGATTGGCTAATTAATTATTGAAGTTAATCTTAACAAAGATGGTAATTGTTGGTGAAGAATATGCGAACATTGTTGAGTACCCGGTAAACGGTGCTTAATGAGTGCAATGCGTTATGAAAGTTTAACAAATGTTGTATACTCAGAATGATAGGTAAAACATGTCATAAAAAAGGCTTATGCAAATAGATGTAATTTAGATGCTTACTATGTATAAATCGTTCATCATCAGCTTCGAACAAGTTTTTACTGACATCTATTCCCGAATTCGAATTCGAATAGGGACGCTGCAGACCAATAAAAACAAAAGGATAAAAAGCTTTTCATGAAATTATACATGAAAACTGTAAAAAATAAACTCAATCACGTGATTCGTTGGTTATAACACTATCTAAGTCAATATATATGCAGACATCAGAACGTGTAAAGTAGATTTGTTTGTGCATGACAAAATAAATCCTGGTAAAAAAAGAACCATTTATTAGCAATCTGCAGTTTCAATAGTGTTTGGTTTAAATTTGTCGGTCTAACTGCCTTTGTGTGTTTGTTCAGTTCCGAGTGAACGAGCGAGAGAGAGAGAGAGAGGGGAGAAGGGGAACTAGAAGGAGACTTTAATCACAATCACTCTAAAGGTATCTGCAATGATGTCTATTTAATAGTGTTAGTGATGTCTGTATAAACCAACACCTGTGTGTGAGTGTTTAAACCAAAATCCCTCAACTGAACTCTAGTAAATAAATGTTATCATTGTTTTGCCTGCCAAACGACAGACCGAAGGACTGAAAAACAAGCAAAGGGACAAAAGTTAAAGAAAGGAAACAAAACATTTGAACATGTTCAACAATGTGATGGCTTGTCGTTACTGTTACTGTTAAAAATATCTACGGTAGGCATACGTGTTTTCACATCCACACATGCAATGGCTTGCACATCCCCAATACTATCATCATATTTCTTTAGTCTGATTAAACAGTTTTTGAATAGCATTTGAACTAATTCATCCGGCCGTATCAGTAATATTTACAACAGCTCAGTAACAAATTTTATAAGTAGTGAGCCTGCGTAGACATCTATTGGCAACATGTATGCCTGATGTTATGAATTATTCTTGTATAAGATTTATGAGCCGATTTGTAAGAAATTGTCAGCTAATATATGTATATATCTTCGTTTATTGGCAATTTGTATGTAGGAGAAAGGAAAAATGGTAATTTTCCAAATTAAATGAAAAAATATACTGCAACAAGTTTTAGAGATATTGAATTAAAGCAAGTTTCATACTCAAGCTAGTCAGTGCGATGACAGTTTTCTGGAAAAAATATTTTATCTTTTAAGACTCAAATTTTATATTTACATTCACGCTGCAGAGCAGATTAGTGGTGTAGTTAGATGGCAAGTAGAAGAATCCTTGGACTCAATATTACTTCGGCGGACGCAATTATTACTGGAGTTAAACATAATCCCGGACACGGGATATAAATAAGTTCTTATTGGATATTCTAATTGACGATCTTAAGAGATAACACGAATGTAACAGCCTAACAAAAAAGAAGAGTATTACGCTTTCTTTCGTTGGAAGTAAAGGTAATAAATAAACAATTTGAACGAGCTTATTGAGGATACATCAAGCAATAAAAAAAAAAAAAAAAATTTATTGAAAGATTTTAAAAAATGCCAACACCTCAGCTTTGCTCACAAGGCAGGTAGGGGTAATTCAAGAGACTCTGTCTGGCATATAAAATAACAAAGACATTATAGTGGGCCACGCTCCACCCTTGAATACTCTAGACGACCTACAATTACTCATACGACGACTTTTCAAACTAAGGTATTATATGAGAAGTGGTCAAAAAAGCGGTTCGATCTGAATAATTTCAATAGCGTTCGCTCTAAACGCTCGCTAAAATACGTCACTGTACCAAATTTTATTAAAATATCTCAAAAATTTCCATCTCTAGATTGAGCAAAAAGAAAGAGAGACAGACAGACAAGCTTAGACCGATTCAGAACCACTTTTTTCGATCAGTGTAATAAACGATGAATCCCTCTCAAATCCTTCTCAAGTCCTTCTGGGTGTCGTATATATCTACACAAACTTAATATATCCTTGTACGACAGGTGGTGTAACCTGATTCGTTCATAGTAGTCTTCGATGGTCTTTCAATATTACTTTTAATCGATTTTTTTATTTCGAACGAAAATCTTTCTTCCTACCAATAATAAAAATAAATACTTAAACTGATATGACCTTTAATGGCTTTGCATTGATTCGTCTCAAATTTATCCTGGTACGTGCAAAGTTTACCCTCTTCTATTAAATGTGGACTGACAGGTTTCTTCTTTAACTTTTGCAGTCGTCGAAGTTGTTGGAAATTGAAAACCTTATTAAAATTCTCTGTATTTATACTATTACTGATGGATGTCTCAGCCATTGCTTATCAAAAAATTGTAGAATTTCTGGTAAGTATCGGCCATGTCGATCATTAGTCCGCAATCTATTATTAAAAAAAAAACTACATTTATTTTGCCTGTTAACACGCAACTACATCTGCATAGCATGTAGACCCTTGCGATCACCTTGAAGATCTCTTTGGGCTCCAATGCGTTTGTCTGATTCTTGTCAGTTCAAATAAATGAAGCGACTTTATCGGCTTTGAAGTGAACCTAGGTTACTGCCCAATTAAGGACAATAGTCGAAAATTATTCAATAGTCTTATGCAAAACATCGGAGAGATTAAGGAGAGGTTTACAGAGAGATCTCGTCCAATTTTAATTTAAATATTTGCAACGAATTTAAAATCTACATCGATACTATTGATGGATGTTTATAAATGTATCAATCTTTCCCTATACCACTTATAGTAAGTTTGTGCGGACATATGTAACAAGCAGAAGGGCTTAAGATATACCTAGCTTTTATTATAACGATCTAGGCCTGTCCAGACGGACAGTCTGATGTCTGTCTATGTAAATTTGTGCTCCACCTGCAGGTCGCAATTTTTGGTATATATTGATGAAGTTTGACAAACGAACATGCTTTGTACCAAAGACGAACGCTACTCAAAATGATTTGGATCGGTCTACTTTTTCGACTACTGATGCCCTATTTTGAAAAGCGAAAAATCGCTGAGTAATCGTATTACGGCCTTCTAAATTGGTGTGAGAAATTTGGAACAGCTGTGGTAATTTCTTGAGCCCCCTCTCATAAAGCCGCACTTATATTATATATCGGCATCTTTTTACGAGAGATATAAAAATATCTAATTTTCAACATTTCATGGTGAAAATTGGTTCATAATAGTAAACCGACAATAGAATCCACTTTATCAAGTTTAGACTACGCAGGTCTATCTTGTAGATGCCATGGCATATGGCGTTCTTAGGACATATGTAAGTTCTTATAGCCTAAGCCTATTAATGTTTTATGACGAAAGTTTGTTTACAGTAATAATTTGACAAAAAGTTAATTGGACAAAATTTGAACCACATGCGTCTATTGCTTGGATCACACTTCATATAAGATTTCTCGTGAATAGTAAATCCTCCAGTAAGAGGCTTCATATTTTCTATTTTGTGATGAAACTTTATCCATAGTAGCGATTGAGCAAAAAATTTAACGGTACGGAATATGGATCACATAGGTCTATTTCTTAGACCCCAACATATCTAAGGATTATCGTGAAAAGCAAATCCTTAGATGGAGGGAAAGTCTAATTTCTAGCTTTCTATGGCGGAAATCGAAAAATAATACAATTTTCAGGAAGTAGATTAAGGTCTGCTAAATTTGAATCAGGTTGGGACGATGCTTCGAACATGCTCGATTATATGTCTTTGAACGAAAATTATGTGTAATTTTCGATGTATTATAACCAACCAAAACGAGCGAATACTTGTGTAGAATATTTAATGGTGGACCTTGCCCGACTATAATGTTCTTACTTGTTTTGGTATTGAAACTTTTAAAAGATTTGATACACCCTTACGCGAAATGATGCCATGACGCTGTGGTAAGTGCAGAGTTGTTACCCTTTGCAATCAAATCCAAAGAGTTACTGTGATAATTGAGTTAAAAATTGGTTGAATGTGTATACCACGAACACATTTTTATTGAATATAAGTTGTTGTTTGGCTTCCTGGTAATAATTTTTCTTACAAGACATTTTACTGAAAGTAATCTTGTTTCTTGTAACGGTGTAAACTCTTTGATTAACAGTTTTTTTATTTTGCTATTCGTACGCTGCGTCTTTTTCAAAAGCATTTTTAATAGTTATTTAAACTCGTCTCTTTAGAGAAGACTTTCATTTATTTATAAATTTCCTTTTCTTTAGTAAACGATGATCATATTTTATTGTATTATATGCTTGGCCTGCAAGAATATAAAAAAGTGTTACTACTCCATATAAATACTTCTCAATTGGTCTATTGTGCATCATAAGTCATTTACCGCAACGAAATCTTTATAGAATGTTTAAGTATTGCTTGTGCAATGCATAGAGAGTGAATGGAGCTGGAAGACAGCTTCACCGAATAAAGAAGAAGTAACAGAAACCGAATGAAAGTAAATCTAAAGTACCAAGGATTATATATAATAAACCGCAACAATACTTAAGAGTTCCTTTTCTTTTTTTTTTTTTTTTTTTTTTGTTTTTAAAAACCGAAAATATATTTCTATAAATGAATGGTATTAAGAAAAGCTTATTGAATAGTCAGGGTAAGTGAAATGTAATCGAAAAGAGCAGAGGCAGTTTTTCTTTTATATTTTTTTGCTTTTAATAGGAATTTTATTATATATTTTTCTTTTTGCAGGGAACAAACAGACTATGGCTTAAGATTTCTGAAAGCAATCAATAGTTTAAAGTTAATAAAGTAACAAAAGGAAAATGCTGAACAAAATCGAGACAGTAACAATAACTGCTAATAAAATATGATATCGAATTATGTTATGTACAAAATATTCCTTTTATATATTTAAATACACCTGTGTTTTGATTTACACACTGCTCTATTCTTACGGTTTAACTTTAACACGGTTAAATGAGCCTTCACCACGAGTGAATAGTAGAAATGAGTATTCGGACTAACTATGAACATTGTTCCGTAAGGAAATTATAGTTCTATGGAAAATTATATAAAGATAGCGTAGAAGACACCTAATGTGTCCTAATTCATCCGTGGCAAATAAAAGTTAAATATAAGTGTTGCAGCCTGGCTTTGAAGAATTAGAAGCATTTGGATACCAACGTCAGTTTTCGAATTATTTATGTGGATTGCTAATCGAAACTTTATTTAATGAGCTCACTTCCCATTAATCTTCATAAATTTCTCACTTTATTTGCTTAAAACAGACGTAAATACAATAAGTTTTCCTACTACGTATTACATAACAGGTTTGGGTTTAACAGTCTAACTGGAAGAAAACATCGACAGGTTTTTTCGAGCAGCTTCTCTTATCTCATCCAAGCTTTTGTATATGAGCCTGCGAGTAAACGACTTCATCAAAGGGAAAATTTGGCAAATTACGTAGCCATCTAACGAGGAAGAAAAAATCTTCGAAATTGTTCAACCCATCCTGGGTGAGTATGGCCCCGAAGGGGATGAAGGAGTGAACAACGTTTCGTTCTGTGTGTTGTAACGTTCATAGTGAGAGTTTTAAGGCTGGCTAATGTAAGTTTAAACCAGGGAAGCGCAGAAAAATGCTGGAACTCTTGTCAAGTGCTTGTCATTCAACTTGCATTTGTTACAATCTACGCAGTTTTCGTTCGTAGCTTGACATGTATTGAATGTAATTTTCGCAGATTGTCGGAATTCGATGGCTGTTACATATTGATGGGTACTTGAAAGTCGGTGACTGTTGACGGTCTTGTTTGTTGTCAGCGGGCTTTTGATGATTTTCTGTTTGAGCAGCCCATACTTATAGGTGTGTCATCTTAGCTAATATCCCGTGCTTAGATCTATTCCTCATGTCATTGCTTTCTGCTAGAGATTGCTGTACTCGTGCGTAATCGGGTATTGAATCAAGTGCTTACATATAGTTGCCGGCTTAAAATTTACAGAAGAATATGGCCTTGTTTTTGATTTCACTTCGCCGTTCGCTTGCTATTTTCTCTCCCTCTTTCTCGTTTTCTCTCCCTCGTAATTTCTTTTGAACTCTAACTTGCGTCCCTATGTGCTTATGACAAATAACAACGAGCCTTGAAGTCCATTCAATCACTTTCTGCAGGTTGAGTTAAATGGTGAACGAATAGTTCATTGCGTGGAGGTATATAAGAAGAAGAAGAAGCCCTTTTAACCAAACTTTTGTTGAAAATGGTTCCAATGGATCACTTTTTCGAATGAATTCGTTTCTAATCTTTAATGAATTATATGGTCTTTGTCGTTATTTTACTTTGTAATCCTTGCATATGTGAATTAATTAAAAATTTTGGTATTGATTGACTTAAAGCGGTTATTGAAAAATGCGATACGATCTAAATTTACACGGTTTTCTTAAGAACTGCTCTTTCGTGAAATTTGGGAGATAGGTGTAGGGGCGAACTTGTTCATATGTTCGTTGTCTGAATATTAATATGACGGCTTTAGTATTCGTGGACCTTTTTTCAAAAAACTTATTGACTCCTTCCTGTTTTCGTCTTTAATTTTTTGTTTGCTACTTTCGATCCCTACATACACACACATCCATACTTACATTTATTCTTTTTTCATTTTCGGAGAAAGCCAACAAGTGTCTAACACAAAAGCCCTTCACTTCCTTCCTGTGGCAAAGTTTGGAACATTTCCAATGCTGTTTGAGTGTTGTGTGGTGTGGTTTTTTCTTCGGTTTGCTAAAGGGTTGGTTTTGCAGTGTTCAGATTTCAGCTCGTATGTGGAAACCTTTGGTATAAAGATTGCACAATGCTGTAAACGGTTATGCGTACATATTTGCGTGCGTGCGTGCGTTTGTTTAAACTACAAGTACACATATTGTGTATATTATCTTGTTAACAGTATAGTTTGCCGGACATAACAATTGTATCGTAACTTTCCTTTAGAGTGTCATTTGAAAATTGAAACCCGGCAACACAACACAACAACAACAACAACAACAGCAGCCGTACTAGCAGCAGCAGGAGCAGGAGCAGGAGCAGAAGTAGGAGCATGAGGAGGAGCAGCATCAGCACCAGTATCAGTATGAAAACCGGCAACAACAATAACATCCGCTTAGCTGTGCAATTTAATAAAGACACACACACACCAAGTTATGTGAATGTATAGAAATAGCTCTACATGTCCTATACGTACTTCCTTTTCTTCATATCTATATATTATAGAGAATGAAATGCTCTTTTTAGCAGTCGTTTTCAAAGGGATTGGGAATATTTTCACTTTCTCACATTCTCTTACTTAGTCAATTTTATGTATTTTAAGAATCTATTGAAATAAAAATTTATTTATTCCAATTTGTTTAGAACTATGTACGCGGTGGATGAGTAACGAAATTCAAACCAACGACTCACTAAATAACTGTCGTTGCGTGGTATGCGTAACTTTCTATCATTTATTGTGCATTCAATATTTATAGCTGCAAGATAAGACAAGTAAGTGACACTCTGTATACAATTTTATTGAAATTTTTTTTCCACATCAACATCTCAGTGCAACTCATTCTTACTTGCTTATAACTTTTCTTAAATAAATGTTCGAACATATAAAAAATATTGAGCCTTGAGAATATTAAAAATTCTACATTCGTTCGTGATCAATAACAGCAGGATCAAAGAAAGAACCCTTGGTATTAAAACTTGGTTATCAAAAAAAATCGTATTTGGAGATATCGCAGATAACACGGATAACATTAGAGAATTGCTTTGACTTCTTTCACCGTGTGCAAAAAATAGTTGCTGCGGATGCTACGGTAACGACTACGGCTTCCTAATAACATAGACTACAGTCGGCAATTTGTGTGAATGTAACTGCGTAGTTTTCCATTGCTTTGTGATCGCAGAGTGCAAAGTGAACCAAGCTATTGAGAATAATTTTCCATCATCCTTCGCCATACGGCTTAACGACGACCACTACCGAAAAGTGATGGTTCTACGACTTTTATTTTCTGAGTGAACGCAATCTTAGGCATAGATCGCATGCATGCCTTTAAGCAAAGCCTAATTGATGGATGCTTAATGTATGACAACGATCTATAATCGATAAATTCGACTCATCATTCTTACCTGTAACTAAAGCTGAACTATTTTCTTTGATCCTCCTTATATTACGACAACTTATCAGTATTGCAATGTCTTCAAGAACACAGGCCAGTTGGAAGTTTTTCACTTGACGGTTAAGTTCTTGTTTGCTGAGCCTGTACGGCAAGCTCAAGCTCTCAATAAAGATGCCAGCTGGGGGCTTTCATGAAAGCGCTTGAATTCTTATTCATGGCTGAAAACTTTTCCGATAAGCTTAAATATTAAAAAAAAAATGAAATAATTGTAATAGAATTCGTAATGAAGGGTATCTAAATGTCGTCTTGATTTATCTTTAAGTTTATTTGACAATAATTGCTCTTGATATTTTCATGTCTTTTTGCCCTTGTGTGGCTATTGTCTTTAGTTTTAGTATTTATTTTCCTCTTATTCACAAGTATTGCTTTGTCAGTAACTTTCTTTCTCCCTCTCACTATCTCTTTCTCTTCTTCTCACTTTTTATTGGAAATTCTATTTAAAACATATAATATAAATATTTGTTTGTTTGTTGGGGTCACTGTTGTTACGAAATGTTCCATTTTTGTCTACAAATTACATTCAATTTGTTATTTTGTGTAAAAAGAATAAAGAAAACTATACTCGGTCGTGATCGAATCTTTTATTGCCATCACCTTTAACTTAAAAAAAAGACAAAAAATTTGAGACAACGAAAGTTTTATGCTCCACAATACGGAGTGGGCACGGCTAATTTTTCCTGCTTTTAAAATACAAGTTTTTGTTGCATAGGCGTGCGGGCGTTGTAAGCGGGTGCTTGAAAAAGTTTAAATCACTCCTAAATTCTTTTGCAAAATTGTAGGCGATATCTTCATTTTCACTAAGTAGAGAATGTTTACCACAAATACTACACAGTTGCGTAGACAGTCAGACGGACAGACAGATGCATTCCATTTGAAACTGGCCAAGAATTTATATACTTTGTGGGGTTTTTAAAGCTTGTTTCGCCGCCTTACAAAGATATTGAAAAAAAAAAAAAATTAAATTTTGATACACTATAATATTGGGTAGGCATGGTCAATTTTTTGCATTTTTGTGCGCAAGTGCTACAGCATCGCCCATAGAATATACGTTGAAATTTTTGTACATTTTTCTGCTTTAGTTTATGAGTTATGAGCAAAAAATCAATTTTTTATTCCTTTTGAAAAACAAAGATTTGTTCAGTTTACGTGGCGCGGTGAGCGTGTTCGTCGACATATTTGCCCCGTTTTCAATACCAACCTGCATGCAAGGGCCTCCAATGTTTCTGCCATATTTGAAGTCGATAGCTTCTTTTTGTGGCCAGAAGAATATTTACAACAGACATTACGCAGACGCATAGACAGATATGCTTAAATCGATTCAGAATTTCATGCTGATCGAGAATATATACACTTCGTGAGGTGTCCGATACTTCCTGCTGAACGTTGCAAGCGTTTTAACAAATTGAACATATCCCTCATGCTTCGGTGATGTTGTAAAAAAGAAGTTTCAAAGTCCGTTTCACATTTATTGCTGTTTAGGTTTATGCTCTATGCATAGAATGTAATATATGTATGTATGTTTATTAACATACCCTCATTTTGTCTGTAAATAAACTGGGAGTTATTTGTTTTTAAAGATTCGTTTTTTATATTTCATCTAAAATCGTTTACGATATTTTATTATTAATATTATTTTCGCTTTTTATTTTATTTGATTTTATTTTTATTTTCTTTTGTCTTATATTACATATTATTTTAATGAAATACTTTGGAAATGTTTTCAGAAAATGCAAATAAATGTTGCAGAAAAATCAATCATTTAAAGTGAGATTGCGGGATGGACGACCTTATTGCATGTAAACGTATCAACCCATTTGTGCTGACGATATTAGCATTCAAAAAAAAACGAGTAAAATCATTATGGTCGGAAGAGTTCGGCCATTAGATCATCTACCTCACTGCGTCTATTAACGATATTCTTGCGTTCATCATTTTTTTGTTCTATCAACACTATGGATAAATTTTCATTACAAAATATTAAAAATTAAATCATTTTCTGAAAAACTTACTATTCATGAGAAATCCTATAGCCATTTGCAATAGCATTCTTCCTTGGATCAAAACTCATCCGCGTACTAAATTTCAACAAAATATCTCACAAATTTTAACTTGTACTTCGAACACAAATGTACTTGGCCAGACGGACAGACAGACACATGGACAGACAGGCTTAGAATCATTTTCTGAATCGATTAGAATAATGAAAGGTGGGTCTAGTTTAAGCCCTTCTGCGTGTTACACCAATCCGCACAAACTTAATATGCCCTGTACCACAAGTGGTGTAAGGTATAAAAATTAAGGAAGGACGCAGGCGGAGACAAGCTGATAAAAAATACCACAGACGGTTTGGCAATATTAATAAATATTTTCTGGTGAAGGAGCGAGACGTGGGAGCGTTTATATTGCTCTACATCATGTCCTAATCACTATTTCGCCTGTCTATCGAGAATAGTAAGTTCATTAGATGTCCCGATGCTACAAAAAGCAATGATTATACCCTTAAATATGGTCTGATACTGAATGGAAATATTTCTTAATACATTTGCTTTGCGTTTTAATATTTGATATTGATATTGCGTTTCAATATTCTCGGGGAGTATTAGACCGATAACTCTTCTAGTTTGTAAACTAGTGTCTGGAATATTATTTATCTAACGCATAAATTCATTCATAAAATCTCTAATGAAAAAGTTTTCACAATAAATGCTCTTTTTCAACTCACTTTGCTTTCTAGCAAGCATCCTTAGTTGGTTACGTTTGCTGGAGCACTTATTAAGATTTTCGTAGGCCATAAGATGCATTCCATGCTGAACAGGAAATATTTCTGCTCATTAGCTCGTTTCGAAAGATTTCACTCCCCAGACATAAAAACAGAAATTAGTAAACGCTCACGCAGTTAAGCTTGCATAGCTCGGGAGGTACTAATTGATGGGAGTTATGAAGTGATTTATTTTGCCAAATATCTAGAGTACTTTTTTATCGAATACTATCATGCCCAGGCTTTTATTGTAGAAAACAATTTTCGGAATTCGTATTCCGGATATAGCAAATAGATGTACATTTTGAAATTAATTACGAATCTACGGCATATCAGATATACAAATGTTTATAGAAAAAATCGTTTATGAAGTGCGTCAGACAGTAAAACTTGTATTTCTTTGGTTGTGACAATGAACATGAAAACATAGAGGGCATAAAAGATTTACTCCCTTTTTTTTTAGGACCAAATTTAATTAAGTTCTCATCTCGATCAAAGTAATACAACTTTTGTGCGGTATTTGAGATGAGAGCTTGTGAAGCACTTTTAAGTGAAATGAGAAAATTTATATACACCTATGCGGGATATGAGTTAAGTATAAAAATTCTAATAGAATTTCTGTCAGCCACATTAACGAAAACCATACTAAAAAAAAAAAAATAATTTTGGTATGCTTGACAATATTATGCGGTTATAGCTATGAGATCCATAGGAAAAACAAATATGCTTAATAAAACTGTTATTATCACATCATTATAGCACTTGCACACATGGTTACTAAGATGAAACGATAAAAGTTTCTTAAAAAACATATCATGTCTTATTTTATTTCGTTACCCCAACGCTTTTGTCTGTGACATGTTTTTTTTTTTTTTTTTTCTACACGTACGTTCATATAAATGCGAGGGGCTGACTGAAAAGTATCCGACCTAAAGAAGGCACAAGGGAGGTTTTCTTTAAACATATCATTTTAATTTTTCTTTACATAGTCCGCTCTCTCTTACGAGCGCAGTTTCTAGCTTAGGGAACAAAAGGAGGCTCTCGAAGGCCACTCTGGTCGAGTAGTTCTAGTGATAAACCCGTGATAAACTTTCACCATAGCAACAACTGACTTGTGACCCGGCGCATTGTCCTGATGGGAACAGATATTTTGCTTGGGTGGTTTTCCGCAATTTCAACCTTCAGTTTAACAAGTAATGATGCATAATATGCTCCTGTATGGGTTTATTCTTTCTGAAAATAATCGATTAAGATAATCTCATGGCCATACCAAAAAAACCATCGCCATCACTTCCGCAGCCGAATAAACCATCTTGACCTGTTCCGATCCTTCCCACTGTTTTCATTTCTGGGCAAATAATTGGCCCCAAAACATACGCAACTTTTGTGGAGAAGTTCTGTCTTGTTTATGGTGTAGTCGGAAACTTTTCAGTCAAGCTACGTATGCGTAATTACGTGCGCTTGGCTTGATGTTCAAGTGGAAATAACGAATGAAGTATATTATTATCTTTACGCTTGCAAACGAATATGTACCGAACGAAGATAATTGTGATAATATTGAAAACTCAATGACTTGTTTTCTTAAAGCGAAATTAAGATTTTCATGCTTATGCTATGAGAAATTCTTAAAAAGATTGTGCGAGCGAACAGCTTATTTAAATAAATATCTGCTATATTCTTTCCTTGATCGTTCCTTTTGTAATTATTATCTATACGCGTCGATAACCTTACAAAGTAGAAGCATCGTGCAACAACACTCGATTTTCGACCTAATCGTTTAGCTGTATTTGTATTCGCTCGCCTGTTGTTCAGCCCCTTTCTGCATCCCCCTTTCTCTCTTTCGAGTGTAGTCATCCGTCCATCTTTTTTCTTTCTTTTTTTATCTCTCTGACCATTTATCTGTCCATCCTTCTATTTCCATATTCACGTTCGTTGGATTTAAAGCTCGTTGATTTAACGGTTTATTCATCCATTAGGCTGTCGAGTTTGCTTCTCCATCTATCTCTTCTAGCTTTCAGTCGGATTTTCTGTTTGTCTTTGCTATTCACTCACTTGACAGCTCATCTCTGTGCTTACGTGTATTCGTATTATTAATAAATATCTGACGATCTTCGCGATACGGTGCCGATGACTTCTCTATCTGAAAGCACTATCTTTAGGTAATAGCGTGCGTCATTCTTCTACTCTAAACCTAATTATCTTACCTTTTTCAAACACTGAACTTTGTACCCCGAAAAATTCGCTCGCAAGCCTTGCTGCTCCTTAACGGATTCTCGATGCGAAGAGAAAAAAAACAAGATGTGCTCACTACAAACAGATTACGAATATTGAGAGTTGAGTTAATATATTTATAAATAGCGTCAACATTTGCATATAAATGCTTATTTCTGAAGTAGTCGTTGAAGCGCATGGTAATATAATGCGTTAATTATCGCTGCACAGGCAATGAGACACGTGCTCCTGAAGGGGCAGAAAAAGAAGACAGACCTCGCATGTTACTAGAAGTTATCATCTAAAGCCTATGGTTATAATTTAGAAAGCGTTGCATTTCTAATTGAATTCAGCCCACAGTCTTTGCTGAGCCACTTTAACTATATTTTACTCGCTAATTTTGAAATGAACACATGACCATGCCCATAGGGTAAGCTACAGTGTCTCTAGCCCTCTTTCATAATAGAGCGGCTGTAGAGAAAAGAGGACCTTAAGAAAATGGTCTTTTGAAAAAATACCACTCTATTCCATCCGCTCGAGTCGTTTGCAGAGAATCTCCGCTGCATGAAACTAACGAAACGAACAAGACCATCGCCATAATTTACTTCAACTAATAGACCTCCCTATTCCAAATTCGGTAAAGTTAACTTCTTTGTCGATTTACTACTAGGAACCAATTTTCACCATGAAATAATGAAAATTACACCCTTTAACCATGGGAATGTTCAGTTTTCGTAGGAACGGCTTTATGAGAGGTGGTTCAAAAAATTGTCCCAGCCGAACGAAATTGTTCATGTCGAAATACTATTAGTCAGCGGCTTTTGTGCAAGAACTTTTGAAAAATGTAATGTTTTCCCATATAATGGTCTTTCAAAATTAATCGTTATAAGGTGAAGAGTCGAAAAAAGTGGGCCGATCAAAACTATTTTCAATAGCGTTCGTCCTCGGGTCAAAGCACGTTGGTGTACAAAATTTCGTCGAAATATCTCGAAAATTGCAATCTGGTAGATTGAAAAAAAATACGTAGACAGACATCATACGGACAGATGGAGAAACAATCTTTGCTTAGCTTAAAAAAAGGTGGATCCAACCAACTTTGTCTACGTTACATACGTTGGTACAAACTTAATATACCATGTACCGCTAATGGTGTAGGATATAAAAGAAAAGATTAAAAAAAAATCGAGATGAAAACGTTTAACTTCAGGCCTCATGGCATTCAATAGTGATCTCATTCAATCTATAGAAATAAATCCTTTAACAAAAAAAGTTATCCTTCAAATTTTTAACTTTCGCTAGTAAGTAGCCGAGAATCGTCGTAGGGCTTTATTATTTTATTAATAGAGATAACAAATAGTTATCTCATCATACATAACATAACATAACATATTTCATTATATCGTCTATTTTGAAAATTATTTCCCGTACTATTAAAACGTACTTTGTTTTCATCATGCTATCTTAACGTGTTGCCTCTTCTTTAAAATGCGGAATAGCTGTCAATAACTACATAATCCCTTGAACTCAAGAGCTTCGCATTCTTTTTCTCTTTTTTTTAAAAATTAATTAAAAAACAAGCTTCATAATAATGAAGGTGTCAATTACATGTGCGGTTGTTTTTGTTGATGTTGCTGCGCCAAAAAAAAAAAAATAAAAAAAAAGACAAGTAAGAACGCTGCACTCGCTCGCTCTAGAACGCGAACTCTGTATACCCATTACCTAACGTAATTACAGAAAGGGGTAAAAAAAGGGAAAAGGAAAAGAAAAATCACTTTGATTTTTATTAACTGAGGTTGACTCAATGGCCTGGTAAAACTGATATTTATCAACAACGTTTCTAACAATACTAAGTTTTTTCCTATTAACATCTGCCGTATATTACAAGTTCTTTGGCAAAATAAGTTTAGCCTTCACGGTGCAGAGATGGCGCTGTCTTCAATCTATTCCGAGTTTTTATTCACAGTTCTCGGCAATTGGGGAAAAAGAAAATGACATACAGTTCTACGGGCCAAATGGAAAGTGTTCAGTAGTTCGTTCTTATAGATAAATGTTCCCCATATGACTTCACGGATACATGTCTGGCTGTTGTAAAACGCATAACAATATTAATACGAGTTCTACATGTAGTGCTAGTTAAAGCAAATCAAAGAGTATTGAAAAGCTAATGTTTGTTATTGATGTTTTTTGTTATTTTCTTTCGATTTTTATACCCTACACCTGCTGTGGCACGATTTATATTAAATTTGCGCGGACATATGTAAAAAGTGCAAAAGTGATTACATGGAAAAAAATTGCAATTTACAAAGTTTCTTGACAAGAGTCGCTGAGGAATAGTATTTTGCAATTTTAAATTGGTGCGAAAAATTTGTACCGGCTGGGGCAATATTTTGAACTCCCTCTCATAATGTCCGTATCCACGAATTTGTTTCATTATATGGCAAAATGGTGTAATTTTCAAATTTTCGTGATGAAAATTGGTTCACAAACACTGAACGGACAAAGAAATCGACTTTACCAAATTTAGACCATATAGGTCCATTTTTTTGGATGCCACAACATATGAGGATTCTGATGAAATGTAAACCTTTGTATGCCAAAAAGGGCTAATGATTATTAATGATTTATAATGAAGGTTTGGTCACAATAGTAACCTGGAAAAAAATTAATTGGACAAAATTTTAACCACATGGGTATATTTCTTGGACCCCACCCTACATAAAACTTTTCAAGAGTAGTAAGTCCTTCAAAAAAAGATTTAATTTTTAATATTTTATGAGAAAAATTGGTCCTTAACAGCAATTCAGGCAAGAAGTTAGGGAATTTGGTTCAAGTAGATGTATTTTTTAGACCCTAATAAATACGGGCGCTATCATAAAAAACAGGCCCTTATATGGAAAGAAAGTTTAATTTCAATTTTTTTATGACGGATACTGACTAATAATAAAATTTGTAGGAAGTAAATCAAGTTTGCAAAATTTTGATCACGTCATGTAATGTTTTCCGCATTACCTGATATGCGGGGTGTCATGAAAAGTATGCCTAGGCATAAAAATAATGTGTAAATCTTGGTGTGTTATTACCAAAACAAAAGAATAATGTTACTAGGCGAAGCAGTGTAGGTTATCGTATGGTCCGACCTTGCCTGAACTTGACGTCCTTCCTTTTTTTTATTGCCACAAAATTGAATAAAACTGAATGTTAGTTTTTTTTTTGAGTAAAATTTCGTTTCGACTTCGCACAGTCTTGCAGCCATGAAAGCATTCCTTCATTTCGGGTTAATTAATTGATATAAAGCCAAACTAAAAAATTACTGTAATGTAAAGTAAATATAAACAATTAAAGAAAAAAAAAAAAAAAAGTTCTATGGTAACCTAAGAGATAGAAATTCTATGGTAAGCGATTGCTTATGTCGACAATCAATGGCCGGAAAAGCCATTCTTAATACATAAAAAGAGAGTTTACACAATTATACTTTACTGCAAACTTTACATATACATATATTATGTTATTTGCTTTTAGAAATTTCGAGAATTTCTCTTACTTAAATATTTTAAATGACCTAAAAGCCACGAAACGAGTGTAATGCCTTGATAATGCTTTTATGGTATATTATCTAACTTTATCATCGTATTATTTTTCTTTTGCATTATATTTAGAGGGTTATAAACGAAAAATTTTACATGATTTTATTATTATTATTATTTTTATTATGTTCACGTTTTTACATTCACCAAACCACCAGACGAATGTATATTGTTTTTGTCATCCTATTTGTAACATCCTTTAACATGAAAATTAGATAAAAAGGAGATTTTTAAGCTCAATTATTTACAAAATAAATCAATCGTATCTGACTGAGTAGCCGAGCAGGACAAAGGATCGCGACTAACAATCCAACGATTACGGGTTCAAATCTCAAGAGCGATAGAGTTTTCAATAAAGGCAAGCATATATGACATAAGTTATTCGGCAATCTTTAAAACCGTACTTTGTAAATCTATTTACAAAATACATATATAATAAGTAACTAAGTAAATAAATAAATAAATAAATCTTTTAATTTTGTCCGTAAGTTTGTAGAAAAATTGGTGACATAAGACTTTGCTAGGGGTAACTTTGGGTATCTTGAAAAACACTTTCTCTACGGATTTAAAAGAGAACTCAAGCAGAAGCAATTAAAACATCCGTAGATATTAGGATTAAACTAGACTTCAAAGATTGTGTTAACGAAGTTTTAAATGCATGTACTAGAGTCTCTTATAAACCTCGATTTACTATGATTAGAATTCTAATGTTATCTGTTGACGTTAGATTGTACTTGAACAAGCGTTTTAAGCGTAAGCTTTAAAGGACTACAATGAATTATAAAGGTGCGGATAGTTCGTAAAGTCCGTATCGTATCACGGTAGAATTGAAAGTTCGCTTAAAAATGTTTTGAATGGTGATTGCATTATAAAATTCATTTTAAATCGTCGGCAGACATTAGTACGGTCCAAGTGGATTTGATAAAGTTCGTGATTCTTCTTCGTATTTCCAACAATTTTAATAGCTTGTAAGGTTCGCTCTAAGGCGGCTATGAATCTCCTACAATATATATATATATATATATATATGTTTTTTTTTTTTATGGTCAAATGAATATAAATGCGATTTGCACTTTGCTTTTGCACTGTCTTGAATTCAATTTATATTCATATTCGTGAACACATTTTGTGAGTCTATTATTTGTAGATTTACATACATATTTTTTCCTTTACATATACATATTTATATATACTTTAAGATATATACAATATATATATACATATATATGTATATAAGTATGTAAATCTATATCTTCATTCAAAAAGATATGACTGCGATATAGAGCAGTTGTTGGATGTTTTCTGTGTACTTTTTTTCGTGGAATATTTACTGTTTTTTCCTTTATTCTCTCTCTCTCTCTCTCTCTCTCTCCATATTTTTGTACAACGCTTAACAGACATTTATGCAATGAACTTGATTTCTTTCTTTTCCTAACCATTCATCTGTCGTCCTGTTTTTTCTATTCCTTTTTTTTTTTTTTTTTTCTTCTCTTATTTTTCTGTTCAGCTGTTCATTCAATTTGTCACGAATACAGTTATAAATCTACAGATATCCATTTGCACCAATGCTGCTGCTGTTTGCAGTGCATAGATTTACTTACCAAGAAGCAAATGAAAGTGAGGTAATAGTTATGGAAATCGTTACAGGAAACTACACGCTTCTCGAGGTGTTTGATAAAATCTGCTTCATACGTACTTTGTCTGTTTTTTTTTTCTTTCCAAATAAAAGAAGTGAAAATAGAAGGAAATCAAATCACTACGGAAATTTAAAAATTTTATATGTATGAATATGTGTTTATATATATATATATATATATATATATATATATTTATATGTTTTCGTTTTTTATTTTTTTATTTTTTTATTTTTTTTTTTTCTCTTTTTAGCCTCTTTTGCATATGTGAAGATGTTAAATTGCAAAATGAAATCATGAAAATTCTTTTATATTTTTATGAGCTTAAATGGATCTAAAAAATGCAAAACGTTGTCATTGTGAATTGTCGTCATTGTCGTTGTTGTTGCTGCTGTTATTGTACTTATTCGTACAATCATTGTCATTGTCGGTGTCTCTTCGTTAAATTCTCCTTTCGCTTCTTTGCTTTTACTTTACGCTTCTTTTTTTGCGCACTTTGGAACATGTGACCTGCCATAAGGTTCACGGGTTTTTATGTGCACACATGCACCAGCAACACAATGAGCAAGCAGCCGAGGTTAACAACGTTAAATTTACGAATTATGAATGGATTTTTATTACAAACGAAATATAATTCATGTAAAATTGTTATATGCATGTAAAACATGGCTATAAACACCCACTCGCAGACAATCATACATTTCGGTGCATATATGTACGTATACGTATATAAAGCGAAGCTGGAAGATTACTCTTAATGGAGAATAAAAGAAGTCTAATGAAATTCAATTCAATACATTATTGAAGGTAGGTAATAATGGCGTTCACTTTTTTTTTCGTTTCCTTGAACCAGGAAGCAAAAGGCTGAAACAACAGATATGCAAGTGAGCGTTATTCCCTGGTCTTGTAATGTGTGAAAGACTTTTTAGATTCTTTGTTAGATATTCAATTGGAGAGTGTATTAAAAATTCACTATTTTGCGATTGAGATTACGAAAATATGTTCATAACGATTTCGGGAACTTATCAAGTCTCTTCGACAATCTCTCCATATGTCCAAATGTTTTCTTGACTCGCGGTTGTTTGGTTATCTTCCCATTCGTCTTTTATTCTACTCGCTTCCCCGTTAATTCCCGTCTTTTCATTTAATTGCCTATCCATTATCCGCTTATTTTCCCGTCCTCTTGTTTTTCTTTTGGACATTCCTTTCGTTATTCCTTTTGTTATTCCTTCTTCTATATTTAAGTCGATTTGCCGCTTCTCTCGTCCCTCTGCACATTCTTTTCTTTTTGTTTATCCTACTGCCCAATTATTACCTTATGTGTCCAATATTCCGTTTGCCTGCCTTTGCATATCCACCGTCTAATGTTATCATGCCCATATACACATGTCTGTTATCTCTTTAGCCCACTGGCCCATAAGATTGCTTGTTATTTGAAAGATTACGTGAAATATATTTATGATCCGATTCGATTCGATGAATCAGTTTCGAAACAAATATTAATTCGATCACGTCAACAATATTGAAAATAGTTGCATACGTCCTGCGTTTAACAGAGCGTGCGTGTTAAAGAACATAAAGAACATTAGATAAAATAAAAGCGGCTTTAATCGCTTAACCAGAATGCATGCAGTTAGCAAAAAGTTGATATGAAAAGGTATGAACCAAAAAAAAAAATATGCTTCGAAACACTTCAATCAATCAATTATTTTTATTCAAAATTAATTAGATAAGCTTTCAGAATATGTTGCAATATTCTGAAGCCTAGTTTGCTTATTTTGCTTTAGGGGCTTTTGGAGAAGTATATTTTTGCTTTTAAATTTTAAACGAAGATGACGCATTTGAATACGAATATAAAAGTCCTTTCCCTTTTCCTCGAATACGATTTTGTACGTACTTAACCAGCCATACTATATCCCTACTTATTACATTCATCTCACAATTTAAACATATTGAAGTGTTCTCATTATATTTCTCACATTTTTGTCTTAAATGTCGTTTTATTTCATTTCTTTTTTTGCTGCTTTGTTGTAGGACGTGCCAATGAGCGGAAGTAATTTGTATTTTCATTAGAATGGCAACACATTTTGTTGATTGTATTGCCACCCATTTCTTTACACTATATGTTTTATGCATATAATATGAATATGTAAAAATTTAAGTGCACGTAGGGACTCATGTATGCTTTGAGTTTAAGTTCAATAACATGTACATGTAATATGTAATATTTGTAATATTTGGTTGTTAAGTGTCGCGTTCGATAATTTCAGTAACGCGACAAGAAGAACACACTTGAGGGTTATGAGTACTGTATCTTCATTGATATGTTCGTGAGGGTTAAAATTTGTAAAGATGCTTTCTCTTCAATTTCTGCGGATGTGACATTGGATAAATGGTCACAGAACGCAAAAGAGAGTGATGAAATAACTTCCGTTACATAATTTTTATTACTTATGTTACTTGCTTTCTGGCTAATTTAGTCTAGCCGTCTGCCTGCATTTTGTTAAAACCAATTTGTGTGTTTATAGTTTATTAAGGTGAAAAGAAGTAAAACAGGAAATGCCAACGAATGAGGGACAGACACTAGACAAAAAAATAAGATAAAAAATGAAAATGAAAATGAAATAATTTTTTATTCAGAAATCTAATTAGAAGAGCAAAAAAGCGAAGGCAGGAAAAGACCATGTATACATATATATATATATATATATATACATCACTATGATCAAAAAATATGGTGAATTTGTTTGTAAAATGAAAAAATTATTATTATTATTTATTCTCCCAAACCTCAATTGAGTTCCTTTCAAAGTATTTGAATGCGATGCATTTGCAACAATGTCTTCCCCAATCCTCGAAACACTCAAAGAAACGTTTTTCCCAAGAAGGCCTTAAATAGTTGCTTTGATTTGACTTTTATTTCCTCAATCGAATCGAAGCGGTGACCCTGGAGCGATAGTTTGAGTTTGTCGAGCAGCCAAACTTAGTGGAAGACAGTGGTTATGAAACGTTGTTGTGTGTTGTTGTGTGTTTCAGATTTCTAATGAAATCTTTTTGCGAGAAGAACTAATGTAGTGTGGGGCAGAGCGTAAGCTTAGTGCAGCTATTAGGAACTCTTCGCCCATAATGCACGCTTTTCGTGGCGATTAGGTTCACGCAAACACTGCATACTACGCAACGACGATATTCGTCGTGAACATTTTGGCTTGGCAGAAGAAATTCGTAATGCGCCGTAATCGCAACAATCGAAGCGAAGTGCCAACATGGCCTCGATTATTGAAGGACCTTGAACTGATATCATCTCGGATCGGGTTTTTCCGAGCCGTATATATAGATCCGAATCTCATTTCCCGCAATACAGCGTTTCATGCCTTGCTGACAGCTAATACTCATTGCTTTACAAATGTCAATGGGAAGCTTTTTGTTTCTAAAAAAGTAAATCTCCTCGGAATAAATCGAGGTTTTAGGCACCTTTTAAAGACAGTTTAGATTGATGTAATAAATTTGTTTTTAGGTGCACTTTTTAGATGTTTTTCTAACTTCTGTTTAGATTTTCGAATTTTTTGTTCGTTATCCGTTTTATTTATTTTTTTTTTTGTTTTTTTTTAAGAAAAAAAAGCCCATCTAAGCCCATAGCTTGTTTTAATGTGCCTATCTATTAATTTGGGGCAATTACTCGGGGGAAAATAATGTATTTTAATTTATTTGTTATCTTAGTTGCAATAATAGAAGATTCACTACATACTCGACTTGTTTATTGGCAAACCGTTGTTGAAAATCTAAATTACTCAGTCGATTTGATGTTCATCCCTCCCCTTCCCATTCTGCTTTGATAGTCACCATCGAAGTATGGTGTCTGGTCGTTTTATCGAAACGCTTGCAACAATCAGAAGGAAGACTCTAACAGGTATATATGCTCTTGGTAAGCATTAAATTCTGAATCGATTTAACTATGTGCACTTGTCTGTCTATGGATCACAAAAATAAAACTAACGGCCTCAAATTTAGGAGAAGCATTGCACTTTACATTGCACATACAGGTTGCGGTCCGGACACGTCCATAGCAAAATTTAAGCTGAGAATACTTCGTTGACTGTTGAAGCTCGAAAAAGTTTTTTTTGTTTTTTTTTTTTTTCGTTGCTCATATCCTACAAAAGATAAAACGATAAAAAGTTTCACATATAATCTATGGGTGCTACCTGTAAAAAAGTGGGTAAAACAAGACACGGTCACTCAATATCAAGGGACGCGGTTTGAATTTCGAAAATGCAAGTGTGTAAAAGAGTTAATCATTTGTTGCGCAGATTGATGCTTTTCCAAAACACAAATTTGCGAAACGTTATTCCCTTGATCGAAATGATGTTCTAAAGTGTAGGGGAAACGATGAACAACGTCTTTCGTTGATGGTATCAACGCAAGAGCATCGGCACTCCTAGTCTTCTAGGCGTGCGAATGCAAAAGGTTGTCTGTTAAATGGCACATGTACAAGGAGTGCGATAGATGCAGTCAAGTACTTGGATTATATGAAATACTTGAACGCAGCCGATACTCGCATTTATTCCCCGATCAAGATGTTTACATTTTCAAGTCGAGCATATACAAATGCTAATTATTTCTTTCTCCCTCGTCTGCCTATAATACTTATTGCCAGTCATCGCACTCACATTTTTACGAGCCCTTCTTTAGTTAGATAAAGGGAAAAAAATAACAAGCAAGAAAATTATTTTCGGCTGAGGCCGAATCTTTTATACTCATCACCGTTATCCTGAAAAAGACAACAAAAATTCAAAAAACAACATTTTCATGCTCTACAATATGGAGTGTAGGAGTGTATGCGTTGAAATATTTGTACAAAAAACAATTTTTTATTCTTTTTGTTTTCGGTTTACGTGGTGTTACGGGTGTTACGTGGTGTTCTTCGAATGATTTGGCCCAATTTTGAATGCAAACATGCTCCAAGGCTACTGCGAAACTTGAAATTGATAGCTGTTGTAACCAGGAGAAGGTTTACAATAGCCACTACACAGATCGACAGACAGACATGCTTAAATCGATTCAAAATTTGATGCCGTCCAAGAATACATATACTTTGTCGGGTCTCTGGTGGTTACTTTTGGGCATTGAAAAGGTGTTGACAAGATCAATAAACTCTCCCACCTCATCCTTCGGTGATGGGTATAAAAAGCGAAAATTGGAAAGTGTATATACAAAGCATTTATTATCTATAGTAAATGCCTAAAAACGAATGTAAAATAATGCGGAAGCTCTTAATAAGTTCACTGCCTCTGTTAAAACTAACTATAAGGGTGTTTCGTAATTTTTAGATATTCGTGGGTATCGAAGGGTATTTAAATCTCGTCCTATGCATTTATTTGATCAAACTTATGCTAAAGTGCACCGAGCTTCCATATATTATTTGATCAAACTTATGCTAAAGTGCACTGAGCTTCCATATAGGATCTCACAAAAGCGTTTTATTTCCTTTTAGCTTATTTTGATGCTGTTTTAAGGTTTGCTTTAGTTTTCATAAATTTTTCATTCAATCATTACTGCTTTTATCGTCCTACATACGTAATGAATGATTAATGAATTTTTATCCTATCTTTTCTCTCTCCCCCCCTCTCTCTCTCTCNCACTTCCCTCCCTATCGGCCTTTCTTCCTTTTTATTTGTTAGTATGTTCTAATCATGCTTCTAGGATGCACATGCACATCTAATTGACTTAATCGCTGTCTAGTCGTGGGACAGTATGAGGCATCGGTCTCCCTGAGCCCTCCCCTCCCCCACTCCCCTTTCTACCTCCTCACCCACACCCCCCCTCTCTCTCTCTCTCTCTCTCTCTCTCTCTCTCTCTGTCTCTCTGTCTCTCTCCCTCTCCCTCTCATGCATCGAGCTATGGTTCACTAAAGACGTGCGGCACTTTATGAAGGTCTCGATGCGGCTTTCTTAGATGGTTGAAAGCTTTTTACATTACTTTCAATGATGGGTATAATAATAGCAATGGTGTATGCTATGCGGACTCAGCTTCATTCTTTATTCTCTTTTTAATACTCTATATACGCATACAATTTTTTTTGTATCAACGTACGTAAGGTGTTTTACGTCATTTGTAGGCCTTTACTGAAAAATTAAAAAAATTTTATATATATTTCTTGAGTCTTCTTTCGTATTGTTTGAAAAAGGGTGGTAAAAATTTTTGTTTCTTTTTATAATATTTTAAGGGCACGCCACGACAATGGAACAAAAGATCAAAACAGTACAGCAAAAATTTGATAACAAAAGAACAATACCGTTTGCTTCTTCTTTTCCTTCTTCGTCCAAATCGATATCATTACCGGGACTGTCACGGCCGCAATCGCAAATATCAAGTTTGCGCAAGAAGCCGGGAGGCCGTGTAACGATCAATAATTCCCCTAACCGGGGATTTCAATTAGATGTGAAAGCAAGAAATCGAAACTTTCCATGTTCAGGAGGTCATGGTTGTGAGGATTATTCGCATACTGCTGAAGATGGTGCAAACACCGGTAGAGAAAATTGCGTTAAATATTTGGGTGCAGCGGGTGATGTCGAAAAAATGTACTGGCAATTAAATGACGTATTTGCGCAGCGTTTAAAAGATATTGCGAAGAGTGTTGACGACAATAAGGAGGTAAATTGGAAGCACAGAAGAAAGGCAAAAATAAAAAAAAAAAAGTTTTTAATGATTTTTTAATTACATTTCCACAGCTTAAACTCGCAACCTACCAAGATTGGACAGATATATTGCTTAAAATAAATGATTCGATAGTTGCCAATACAAAGCAATTGGAATTTGAGTTGGCCGAACATTTACAAAAATTGCGGCAATTCAATGCTCAACGTCGCGAAGAGTTAATTAAATCGCTAACGAAAAGTCGTCGGGATTTGCATTCCTTGGTTAAAATTATTCAAAATCTATTTCAGAAGGGCGAATGGGATTTTAACATTTTTCAAAATGTATCGTTTGAAACCATATCGTTGGCTCAGATATTAGGTGTCGACGATCCAACTAACGTCATAATGAAGGGTAGAAGAGCCAAAATTAAGGTACGTTGAGATTAATTCGTTACGAATTTTCATCTTTTTTTGATCTTCATTTTTCTTGTTGTTTCTTAAATTTCTACAGAGAGACCTTGAATTAATGGAAGAACGTCAGGTATAAACAAAGTCAAATTGCTTCTTCATTGTTTAATTGATTCAAATTATATTATATTATAAATAATCTTTCGATTTCATCTGCATTACTATTTTTTCATTTCTTCACATTTTGTCTTCTTAAAGCTTCTACGTAATATAAAAGCTTTAGCAATTGAGCTGGCTGAAAAGAATGCCGAGATTGAAGTTCTTAGACGCGAGATGGCTTGTGTGGAAGATCAAATAGATTATAGCTGGGGCAAGCTTCAAATCAAAAATGAGACTATCGAGCAACTGCAAAAAAGTCGAAAGAGTGACGTTCTTAAAGTGTCTAAATCATATGTGCATACTTTCTTACTTGGAGCTTTAACGGTCTTGTCAGGCAAATTTTAAATAATTGTGTAGAAAATACAAAAAAATCAAATAAATGATGAAAAAGGGTAGTCGAAAAGTCGGAAGGCCTTCGTACGAAAGTAGTGGAGGTACCGTGACTTTTAGGTAGCCCGCCCTTGTCGTGTATTATTGTAAGCAATTTGTCATGTATAAGTATTTCAATTATGCGTATTATTAATGCATATAAGAATTTTATACATGTATGTATATATGTATATGTTATGTATGTATGGATGGATAAAAGGGGTTTCGACTTAATAAATATCATATTATGTAAAAACACACTGATAATTACGTCGGTCAAGTTATCGTTTTTTAATTTACTACAATTATAAAGAGGAAAATTTTTCTTTCGGCTGCAAGTGGTGCGCACTTACACTGTGAATTTTTCCATTTATTAATGAATGCATGAATGCATGAATGCATGCAAAATGATGCAAAATGTTTTATTTAAATTACTTATTGCTTTTGACTTCTCCCTGGCAGCATATTTACTTACTGCGGATCATTTGCAAAAGAAAACATTTTTCAAAATCGTCGTAAAAAATAAAAAGTAGTTCACGAAAAGATAGTAAAGGCATCTGCAGTCGCAACTCCTTAAGGAGTTTTGCAGTGATGCTTTCATTGCATTGAATCAGCTCATAGTATACTGCGATCAGTTGATCGACCAAATACAGAGCATGACCTTGACTTTTTTAATAGCAAGAATTCGCCTGCGCAACAAGTTTTTATGCTTAACATTTTCCTGGCATCTCTCTTTTGCATTATTCATCAAGATGCAGCAGCCAACTGTTTCTGCCAACCAAACGGAGAATGTAAGTCTTCTCGCAAATTTTGGTTTTCGAATGCTCGCACTCACCGTAGTCTCCTATGACCATATCATAAATGCTATTGCGTGGAATGGTAAGAATATTCTGCTGTAGAGAAATTATAGCAAAATTTTGCATAAAATAGTATTAGTATTAGTTTCAATGATCCTTGAAAATCAGCGAGAAAATTTAAGGTATATATTAGGTTGGGGAAAAAGAAATCCATTATTTTTTCGGTAGATGGCTGCACTGGTAGATTTCTCGTAAAGTAACGATCAAACAATTTCAGATTTATGCCCGTTGGAAAGGTGACATTTCGCAGTAAAAAAAATTCTTTTGTTGTTTTTTGTTTGGTGCATTCAGTTGTGAGTTACAGCGTGTTAAAAATGGAAGTGAACAAAGAGAAAATTCGGTACATTTTACAGTTTTTCTTTGACAAAGACGCAAAATGCAACCCAAGCGGCTAAAATTGTGAACGGTGTTTATGGTTCCGATACTGTAACAGCCAATTATGTGCAATTTTGGTTTCGTAGATTCCGTTCAGGAATTTTTGATGTTAAAGATGTCGTCGAAAATGTCGATAAAATCGGAGAAATGATCGAAGTTGACCGATGTTAGCAATCGTAACATCGCCCAGGAGCTAAAAATCGACCATAAAACAGTTTTAAACCATTTACACAAAGCTGGATTCAAAAAGAAGCAAAAGAAGAAGAAGAAATAATGGATTTCTTTTTTTGAACCATTTACACAAAGCTGGATTCAAAAAGAAGCAAAAGAAGAAGAAGAAATAATGGATTTCTTTTTCCCCAACCTAATATTACACAATATACGAGGTGTGTTCAAACACGACAAGAGTTTTCAATTTTTGTGGACTATGTACGGTTTTATGTTATGTTCGTACACATGATATAAAGGTTAGATGTGTCTTGGTATGTTTGGCGATTTTTCGCTATCGGGAAAAATGGCTCAAGGAATCTGTGTTAAATTCTGTGCTCATTTAAAAAGTTGACTGTGGCATTGAGTGGGTCTACTTTGAGCAAAAAAAAATGCTTATAAGTGACGCAAGTTCTTTACAGAAGGCCGAGAATATGTCGATGACGATGACTCAGCGCGTCAACAATCGATGAAAACAACAATCGATGAAGCACTGAACAAAATTGTTATGGGGAATCGTCGAATCACTATTAGAGAAGTTGCTAAGAATGTGCAATTTTTTCCGATATTTTTGGCATGAAACATGTGGCCATGGAGTTTACACCGAAATTGCCAAATTTAGACCGAAAGGCTTTCGGCATGTCTTGGCCAAAAGCAACACCATAATCATGCCTCAATCACCATATTCATCAGGCAGGATTGGCCCTATGCGATTTTTTCCTTTTCCCAAAACTGAAACTGAAGAGACCCATAAAACGACGGGGTTTTGCCACGATTAAGGAGATAATGAGTGCATCGCTGAAAGAGCTCACCAGAGCCATGCCAGAAAGCGCAAATTGAAAGTGCTTTGAGGATTGGAAAAGCTCTGGCAGAAGTGCATTGTATCGAAGATTGATTAGTTTGAAGGAGACAAAGCAGATATTTTTGGAGAAAAATAGCAATTCACCTCTTGTGTTTCAACACCCCTCGCATAATTTATACAATATACGCAATACGCAATAAGGGAATGAAAAACGATATAGATCATCTGCAATATACCCAGTGAACAGTGAAAAGGACCACGTCTTTAGATATTGTATGCTCTGAACAAGCGTTTGAGATTGAATTTCTCAATGTGTAGTTATAAACATATTGCCTGGGGTGTAAGGCTGCAATAAAAAAAAAAATATCAATTAAATCTCACAATGTGGGATAAAAAAAGGAAAAAATCGTTAAGTAACTTTTCTTAACCTTCCATATCGTCGCTTGACAGGAAGCACTTGCTAAGTTCGTTTTCAAATATTTTTTTTTCATGTGACCAGTCAATCAACGAACGTCCGCTCAGAAAGAAGTGAGGAAGGAGAAAGAAAGAAAGAAAGAAAGATGTGGCGGAGGTGGTGGCCACACCCACGTGGATGTGTGCCCAATGGATAAGTGTTATGCCCTTACCGAATGAGTTTCGAACTTGTGGACACTGACTTGGTAGCCGCTATTCTTACCTACTCGGCTATTCATGCGGATATATACGGAGATAATGAGGTCATAATTATTATTGTGTCCCAACATTTGACTTTCGATTTACTTATCGATATGATCGCATAGACAATAATCAAAAAGTAAGCTTCTTCATCTACTAAACTAAAATTTATATTTATATCTAAAATGCGATGGTTTTTAAGAAAATACAGAAAAAGTACTTAGTGAATTTTTCCTTTCGGAATTTTAAGCGTAGGAAGTAATATGATGAGCATTTAAAGAAAAAATAGTTCAATTTCTCTCTACTTAACTTGCATGATTCGATAGATGGCTTTGGTAAATGTTCTGAATGGAATGAATTCTCTTTAGCAAGTGAACCTTTGAAACATCAGACAACTTTCTTTCGAAGTAGAACAGCATACCAAAGTTTGAAAATTTGATCGGTTTTTGCTGCCAAAATGTGTAGATACAAGATTAGAATATGCGGGCTCATTAACTCAATAGTTATTGTCCTTATTATTTCCTTGAAAGTATCCTGTGTTCAGAGGTACTTTAAGTCCTTTAAGTGGGTTTCTAGATCGTTTAATGACCAAGACGAGCTTACCTCTCGCAAGATTCTTGATAAGTATACCTTTTAGTAATGTAAAGTTATGTTCGCTTGAAAATGTATTTAATGAGTTCTTCCTATCAACCGACGAAATGTGCATACGAGTTCTGTTCACGAGATGAGATAAAACTAGAATCGACTGTTACGTATATTACAAAAAAGAATTTTTATTCCTTTATGTATTGTATAACAATTTATATTAGGGTGTGTACTATGTGTGATTATATATCGTATATATATATAGGTATGGTTTTCATTGATAGTATTATTGCACTACGCTAAACCAAACTAAAAACGATTTGAAACGTTATAATCAATCAAGGTGCCAAATATTAAATATCTTATAGCACCTTGCCTAAGACAATTCTTAAACACTTATAATACCTTCTCTTAATTCTTCACTTAAAATAAAATTATTCTTGATTGCCTTATAAAATGTTGCGCTTCATGAAAACCCTTATATAAGGGAGGATCCTATGGATCCATGGATATATTTAGGTCAAATTAATCACAGTAAATTTAATTGTGGAATCGTAATTCCTGACCAATTACCATTGTTACATGAAAACTATTAGTCGTAGATTGCCAATGTAAACGCTAATATTTATAAGAACGGTTCACGTCATTCAAATTTCCGATCATCATTTAGCCTGCCAAAGAATTATTTCTTAGCAAATTTGTAGTCCTAATCCATGCAGGGATTGAGTCCTTGAATGTCATTTCAGTCATGATTGATTATTGCACTGTAAAATTTGTTTTTTTTTTACCCTACTTTAAATAAAATGAACAATAAATTAAAAAAGCAAAAAAAAAAAAAAACTTTTGTAAAATTGCAGTTAGTCAAGATGTCAAAATTAACCGTTTTCGTTCTTAGAACGAATTGTGGTACGATGAGCCTCATAGGGTCGCAATGCAAAAGGAACAGGACAAGAAGGACCCAGTTTAGGAAAATAGAGAGGCATAGAGATGCGTTGAGAAACTTTGCATTGTATTTCAGAACTATAACTGCAGAGTCACATAAAAACATTCCCTTTCCTGAACCATGAACTGAACTAAAATTCATGCAGAACTGTAATGTTTGCGTAGTGTGTGTTATAAACACACAAATGGTTGCACAAATGAACAAATTTTTAAAAAATATTGAAAATTTTTGCATCAAAATTCGTATCCAAAATACGGTGGACTGGAATAAGCGGTGCTTCCTGGGTTTTCTGATCTCGTTATTTTCACTTATATTACACAAAAATAGAAATAATCAGCCACGCCCTTTCAATATTATAAAGTATAAAAATTTAGTTTTTCGTAGATGAGCATAAATGATTCGATCACAGTCGAATACAATTTTTAAATTTTTTTTATTCATGAAGAATTTTTATTTGAAGATAATGCGAACCAAAAATATATATGTCGTTTGTGCAATGTCTTGTGTGTGCACATGGGTTTTTTTGAATAAAGAAAAAATGAATTAAAACTGCAAGCAACTGCCTGTTGAACATACAAGGCTTCCTTTCTAACTCTGAGCTTGTGAGACACATCGTGCTATAATTTGTTATAAAAATTACAATCGAGAAATTTGTATTAGAACATGTCATTATAATGAATTTCATTAAAATACATGGATGGACATCGCACAGGCGGACGGACAGATGTATAGACATCATTTGCTGAATTAAATTATTATGAGCATTGCATACAAGCCTACAATATTAATGTACACTGATCAGAGTTCGCGTAAAGTAAAATGAAAAACCCCGTATAAAATAATTTGAAAGAATATTTAATAATAATAATAATAATTTAATATTTAATAATTTGAAAGCATATTTAAATAGAATATACTTCACCCGTTAAATAGTCGTCGTAGGTTGAGTTCTTCGAATGAATGCTTTACTATGTGCTGATGTGATATCTGCTTTGGTTCTACGGGTTGCGAAAAAAAGAACTGAAATTCATATTACTTTTAAATGCTTCTATGTCCACTAAAAAAGAAAAAATGGGGACTTTTTCGGCTTAAAATCATTAAAAAAGGTTTGCTTTGCACAGGATTTAAGTGATGAATGATTGATTGAAGTGTAACGTTAACATTCAAAAAAAGTGTGTTCGTATGTGGCAGCATCTCTTATGCCCGGGACTTTCATATTAAAAGGAAACTCGAAAAAGTTGAAATTTCAACTCTCTGTGATATTGATTGGACATGACCGATTTTTTTCCTTCTTGAAGTGCCATAATATACGCCTAATGCATAAAAGCCGTATCATATCAAGATTATCTCATTCTTTCTCGTTAAGAGAATGCCCATCAGGGTTATCGTTTATCTGATATTTTAAGAAGACTATTTCATCATTAAATGGTGACGTCATAGATTTCTTTACATCTACGATGACCTTAACGGGCGATAACGCATCCGACATTTCAGCTAAATCGATTGGCCGCGTAATAGATATGAAGGAACAATGACCGAAAAAAAGGAAATTTTTATCGCTGTATTAGTTAGTTGTTGTGTTGTAGTTTACAAGCTGTTTATAAGTCATGAGCTGTCGAAACCGGTTTCTTCATTTTTACGGCTCCAACGAATCCTTGCCACAAACACATGCTTACATGAATTCACAATTTGATAGTGACCTAGTGAAGCTACAAACAGTTTGACAAAATGAAGTCTTTCTGTTGTGAAGTTATCTAGTTTTGGGTACACAAATGAAAGAGAAAAAAACCATGACGTAAAGAAAATATTATATCATGTATTTCTTTATGAAATAATGAATCAATTTTTGGCCTTGAACAGGCGATGTTGGTTTTGATTCGTTTCGATTGTTAGGTCGATTTATAACGTAATCGAAATTTTGATTATGCAAATGTTAGAATATGTGCTTAGCGGCGACCTTGAGAACTTCTTATGCTAGCGCTCGTATAAAAGTATAGATATGAAAAGAGGTGCAGGAGGTATTAAGAAACCGTTGCCGATTATATTATATGAAATAATGATGTTCGAGACCAATTGCCCGATATTAGAATTGATTAAAGTGCTTGAAAGCTTGAAAAAATTTTAGAAAAACGAAAGCGAAAGCGAAAGCAAATAAAAAAGAGAAAAATAAAATGTATTTAAAAATTTTTGATTAGTTTCCGTTGTTATATCAAACGAGCAGAATCTTTAGAAAAAAAAAAAAAAAAAAACAAAAAAATGAGAAGTCAACTAAGCATACGGGAAGCATAGGCAAAGTTGCGGAATTGAAAAGTTTTCTTTTTGTTTCTTGCTGTTTTATATTTATTCAACGCTCACTGGAAAGAAAATTTTAATTTTATATCTATCAGTAAAGAATGGAAGTATACTAGATTTGTCGTTGATCTTGTAATGGACAAAACTACACAGTAGAGATATTTTTTTGTCTTTCTAGTACTTAATGATATGCTTAATAATCTCCTTGAAAAACTATCATTACTGCACTATGTTTCCTTCTATTCAAAAAGAAATGTCAGAATATCTCCTTATTTTTTTTAGGCTGTTACAGCGGTCTACGCCCTCAAGGGATATGGTTATGTATTATTAGTAAGATTAAAATTATAAGTCAACATGAACTAAATGGTTGTGTCACAGGCACAAATGGTTTCATTTCGAGAATATGAATAAGCGAACCATTACGAACTATCGGACGTGTGTCCAATTAAGAAACAAAGGTTCACAATTGTTTAGTTGATGGGTATCCAAAGTTCGCGCCAAGATGAATAAATAATTCTTAGCTGCCTTTCTTTTCAAAAGAGATAAACAGCTTTAGTTGTTTTTAATGCTCAACCAAAATAAATATAATTTTATCTTAAATTGGTTTTTGTGCCATAACATAATTAGTTTTGTGTGATCTACAAACAAATACTCTTTAAAGCGAAAGTTTACGGAATGATAAAAAAAAAAAAAAAAAAAAAAAGAAAAAAAAAAAAAAGCAAAAACAGCAAAAAAAAAAAAAAAAATTAATAAATTTTTTTTTTCAAGTGAATAGAATCCTTTACATACTAAAGCATAACATTTTTATAGAAAAAAATTGCAGAAAATTATTATCGGTCTCTGTCTCTTTCTCTTTCTTTCTCTCTCACTTTCTCTTTTTTTTATTTCCTTTTGCTGTAAGTTTTTCTGCTGTCTTTTTTTTTTTTTTTTTTTTTTTTTACTACGTCAGTAACCAGCAACAACACCTGACGAGAAATCACAACTTTGGTTAGAAATCAAAATGGAAAAATAGTCTGTTAGGTTCCAAGTTAAACCAAATTGCAATATAAGGTAGCTTTGTGAGTTTTTTTCCTCATGTTTTTGTTTTTGTTGTTGTTGTTGTTGTTTTGCAGTTTCCTTCTATAAATCCTGAGATCACCTGCTTGTGTTGGATGCGTTAAATAAAAACAGAAAGGCGTTCGCATAGGTGTTGCTATAGGTGTACGAGAACGTGGAGGTTTTTAAGCAAAAACTAATTAAAACTTGTGAGACAAGCATTTTTTATCCATAATACCGTTGTTAGTATGGTTGTTGCCGTTGTTATTGGTGTTGTTGTTGTTGTTGTTGTTGTTATTATTGTGTTTGTTGTCTGTGTTTACCAAAGTGTTTTATGTGCACACACATACACCCACCCACCCGTAAACACACACACACACAAACACTGAATTTCTTACTTACACTGTTATTATACACAACACTTTGCCTTAACGCCCACCCATAAACGTTTGAATAGCAAACTGCAGCAAGCAACAAGTAAATAACAATTTTTCAGAGTCACTTACTCACAAAGCGTATATTTCGTTGCTGTTGCTGTTGCTGTTGCTAAAGTTGCTCTACGCTCCGCTCACACTTTTACTCTTCCTACACAAGGCACCATGCGAATTTGTCACAGGTGGTAAATGAATTTAAATATGAACAAAAAAAAAAAAAAAAAAAAAGATTAAAAAAAGAAAAAAACAATGCGAAGAAAAAAAAATTAAGGAAAAATTCTAAACTTTTATACTAATGCTCTGTCTGTTATTGTAACGGTTGCCACTGGTTGTCGTTTCATGTGCTAGTATTGTTGTTACGCTACAGTGCCAAATCCTCTTTCTTTGTCTCCTCTTCTCACTCTTTCGCTCGCAATGGCTCAGTTTGTGTTGTGCGAAATATTGTATTTATTTATAATGATAAATCCGCATATATTTGTGTTTCTTTCGCTATATTTACTTTCTCACACAAGAACAAATCTGTGGATGAAGTTCTCGCTTTCGGAAATAAACAGAATCTATGACAGTTATCGTGTATAAAAAAAAAAAAGTATTAATAAAAATGAAATAAACAAAAAATTATGGTCACCTCACATCGAATCAGTTAATACCCATCACTTGCTGTTTTTTGCTTATATAAATATTTCGTAACCAGTGTAAGTGAAAAGACAATATTTTGGCAAATGGAGGGCGTGAATGAATCTTTGGACGCTATATGCTATCTATTCTTACAATGCAAGAAACTGCACGAAATACTTGCATACACATTTTTCCACGTCCACTTCCACTTCCACTTCCACTTTATCCTTTTCACTTTTCACTTTTTGCGGTAATATTGTCAAACATTTCGCTTTATGTAACCTATTGTTGTAGCATAACTTATTTGAAAAAAAAAAAAAAAAAAAAAAAAACAACAACACGGACTGACTGATATGAGTTTTCCCACTTGTGTTTCCCCTTCTTGAGGTTATGTTCTAGCATTTCTTTTGACGTTTCAGTCTTACAAGATTTACTGTTTAGAGTGTTATCTCCGAGCCATTAGTTAATTAACATAAATACCAAAATACAATTATATGAAATATAAAAATTGAATGCTTAGTACTCACCTTGGCGGTATATATTGACCAGACATTTTTTTTCCGTCTGTTGCTGCCAGCTTACAGCAACTGTTCAAGATTGATGCGTAGTCAAGCCAGCCGAATTTTATTTGCAGAAATTTGGAACAATTGAATATTTTTCAAATGTGCTTCGAGAAAGATGGCAAGAGCAAAGTGCTATAGAGTGAAGAAATTAGTGGACTTTTCTTAATGTCGCAAATCCATTTTTTAGAATTTCGAACAAACTTCACTTTTGTGATGGGTCTTGTTTGGTAAATTAGTCTGGAAAGATACACCGATGGACAACAAAAGTAATGAATGCATTGGGTCCACGTTTCGTGAAAGTCGTGGTCGAGATAATCGATGCACAGAGCTTATCAATCGGAATATAATTGAAAAACTTGAAAAGAAAAACTTGTTAAAATCGTAAACGTACTGCTGCAAACTAAATTGTGGATAAAATGCGAAAGCAAACAATTAAAGACTTCGTTCTTAATAGACTTGGACTTGGGCTTCCTTTTAGGGCCACTAGATTTTTTCCTAATTCGCGCCAGATGGTGACGGTCAGAAAGAAGTAAGGCCAGGGAAAGAGTCAGGGAGATGGCCGCGGTTATGTACTAGCTAAGCACCTACCATCGCTACCATCGCCAAGGTGAACTTTGTCGTATTGAGATTTGATTCGGGGAGTCAAACCTTGGTATCTTGATAGTCGTGATTCCTACCTATTCGGTAATTCATGCGGAATTAGATAATTTTGCCTTGGACGGTATGTGATCTCAACAAGATGGCCTACTATGTCATATATCTCGTGACACAATCCATTAACTGACAGAAAAATTAAAAATTTATAGCTATTGATGACGTTTTATTGGAGACGAAGCTCCAATTTAATAAAAAAAACAGTTTCGACTGTGAAAATATTTTGTAATTTAATAAGAAAATTATTTAACTTTTATGTAAGGGGTCAGTTGTCTAAGTTAGTGGGTTCGACATAGTGAGACGTGACTAGTGAAGGGAGTCGGAAGTAGTAGTGGAGAGTAAAACATTATGGCCATTATAGAATCGTAGATGAGATATAGACGTAAGTCGATTATAAAAACGTCTTATGGCAAGCGATAGAATAGTTGAATCCAAAGATTTTAAAGGAAATTAAACAAACCGAAGTCTTATGGTTTCCATATAATTGTGGTGGTTTCTTATGAATTATAAATTTGTCAGAGATAAATGTTATATGGACTGAATTCTGTACAATTAACCAAGAGAGAGACGCGACGGAAATACGCTTCAAACGTTTCAAATTTTCTTTTACTGCATGAAACTTCAAACCAATTTCCCACAGATGTTTTTTCATTTTTGTCTTGGCCTCTTGGTCCACTTATACTACCGACACCGATTTCATGCATTTTTCTGGTGGAATGCCTGTCTTTCGGTTCATACTTTCATTTTCGTTGTTTTTCCCTATAATATCCATTTAGGCGGCCCGTTCGCCCATCTCCGTAGGACCTGCAGTATCGGAATTGCTAGAGCCGCATAGTTTGACGTGACACTTAAAATATATATTTGTGGCTTTGAAAGACAAAAACGTGCTCATAAATAGCTTAAATTAGTTAAGATGTAATCTACGAAAGCAAACAAATATTCGCGATAATATTTTCATAAAGAATGCAAAACCAATTGCAAGGAATCATCTTAACATTTTTCCGGACTCATGCAAGCACGACGTAAAACATTGCGAATAGTAGCGCCTGTCTAATCTAATCTAAGTCTAATCTAAACATCTTGTGTAGAAAGACAATAAATAAATAGAAATATAAATACGTGTCGTGATGACGTTTTTTTAATGTCGCATGTGATGGGTGACTTAATGTTGCCATTATTTTTACGCTACACTTTTAACTAATTTTATTTACTGTATAAACGATACTGAAGGGGAAAATCTTTTCTTATTTTCATTATATTGATTATATGTACCTCCGTTTATATGTATCTTTAGAATATGATGCATTTTCTCTCCTTCATTTTAATAGACGATTATAATAGGAATAAATATTGGCTGCGACTGGAAAAACTCTATGTATTAAAGGAAAAAGTATTAATTTTTAATCTGCGTAGTTAACGTTATGAGAAAAATAAAAAAAGAGTTTTTTTTTTTCTTTAATAATAAAATGAATTAAAATTTAATTTTCCAGATTTTATTTATTTTTAATAAACTTTGAAAATATGATTATTAACGTATATATGCAAAGAGAGTGAGTGAGCGCCGATGAACAGAAAGGCAAGAAGGGAAATGTGAAGTAATAACTTGATAATTTCAGTTGTAGCAGCAGCAGGTTAATAACGCCTCAACAAGCGAACAAACAAACACCTTGAATTTTGATATACATTGAGGTATCTGTGCGACATGACGATGCTGCGATACAGCAACAACAAGTTGTAATTTACTGTAATCAAAGTTAAATTAAGAAAATTTGTACTTTCTGTGACTTGTCTTTCTTTCCCTTTTCAAGAAACCATAAGAATTATTATTTGTTTTGTTTTTTTTTTTTTTTTTTTTTGCTCTTATACACCCAGGAGAATAGTGAGAGTAAAGTAAACTAAATGTATCGTTGCGTTTGCAATTCTCGAAAATATGAGACGAATTTCATACAGTTTCATGATAATCAGAATGGATTTACGTATGACTTCTCAACTACAACTATGAAAGATAATCAGAAATTAATTTTTATAATTAAATAAATAATTAATTGATTGAACTTCTTTCGGAAAGTCAAGTGAAGGTCAAATATATGAGAATATAGGCAAAGATGATTTCGAAACGCATTAACACATTTCACGTTAGATCGTATGCAATAAATTGAACGTGGATTTTAAAACTGACTTGCTTGGCCTTTAAGATATGTCCTAAGGCGAATAAAACGGCCTTCTTATTTATATACTTCTTCTTTATCCTTCCACTTTTTGCATTCTCGCTCAAAATGACTTAATTCTGTCACGCATAAAATTAAACAAACATCATTTACTTACTTACTTACTTACATCATCCACAGCAATATTCTCTATGTATTATGTATATATAAAGGAATGAATGAACGAGAAAGACTGAGATGAAAGAAGAGGCAAAATTCAAATTAACTACTTTTGCTTATATTCTGCATTGTATATGTAATATTGTGTGCTCAATATTGTGTGTTGGTTTGTTTGTTTGTTTGGTTTGTCACTACAACTTATTGACAGCTTTACATTTCTCACAGTTGATGACAGTGATGACAGACATCAAGGATATTATATTTGTCCGTCTGCCTGTGTGTCGATTTGTTTCATTCATTGCGTTCATTCGTTCCTTCATTTGTCTGGCTGTTACATTTAAATGACTTGATTATGTTAGTGTCTTCTCATAAGTTTTAGTTTAAAGGTCAAATGGCGACCCATGCGTTCGTTATCCCTCTCATTGCATTAATCAGTCAACCGTTTTATTAAAATGTAATTAAAATTTTCTCCACTTAACTTAAAATTGACTGTGCTTACTATTGCTCGAAATTCGGTAAAGAATATGGTAGATAACTGCTTATAGAAGCAACAATAGAGTAAAATTGTTGAGATGACGGATGACAACATACATAGGATAGTCGTGACGGCGTACTTCAAAGCATTTTAAAACTAATAAGCAGACATAATTGAAACGTTTAAGTTAACGATTCTGATTTCTTAACTATATAGATTTTTGTTTTTTGCCAGACTACTGCTTACGCAAAGAGTTACACCAACTTGTGTCCATTGCAAATAAGTTCATTCCTTAAGATTTATTTTTGCGTTTGCTTCGTCTCATTTTGTTTTTCGTTTGTTTAATTCGACATTTTTGTGCATTTTGTATCAGTGGTGACTATTAGTATTATTAAGTATAAAGTGGTCGACGAGTAAGTCTTCTTCTACTAGTGAGGAAGTACATAACATGAAGGAGATAAAGAACGTCCCATTCTACCATAACAAACACTCGTTAATGATGTCGAAAATAATGAATTTGTAGTAGAAATTCTTCAAACAAACATTCACAAGGGATGTACATAGAGTTCATCTATTGATAAGGTCTTGGGCAAACATTTGCTTGGAGAGTAGCTGCAATTATTCGCGGAATACATTCGTAGAGTCTCCGAATGCTTTCCAACGGTATAGCCGACACATCCGAAAAATCGCTTCAATGATGTTGTTAATGGAAATCTGTGCCTCACCCTCTGCTCTAAAACTCCCCGTAACGGTTCAATTATATTAAGATCTGGCTATTGTCCTTTGTCCAGAAAAAATATTCGATGATATTCTGATGGTCTTCCAAGCAAGACTGAACTTCTTTTGATGATGCCGTATCATCTTGGAATGTGTCTAAGTCTAGTAGCAATATGCTAACCAAAGCAGGAACTTCATAATTGGGGATGTCGAGGTAGTGGTTCGCAACAATCCGGCCAGTGATGTGGACGAGAACTGGAGAACCGCCGCCCAAATCGTATTGCAACCTCCTCATGCTTGACTGTACCGAGCAGGCAGTGCGGATTGTTGGTTTGCTTTGCGGTTCTTGACACATAAACCCGACTGTTTTCCGTTATCAATATAAACACTACTCCCCATAATAATGATCTGCTCGGCATGGACGAAATTGAAACAAGTAAGAAAGTTATATTCGGCGGTGCCGAACCTCGGATAATCACTTGTAACTTTATGTGGGCATGGCCGATTTTTCTCATTCTTGCTTGTAAAGAGTAGAATGTTTCTAATTTTTTCAATTTCTGAGTAACGAGCAAAAACCCACAAATTTTTATTAAGAAAAACGGAGTTGCGTAGTAGTTTATGCTCCACTGCGGGCTTCTGCTTCGACCAATTTAACCCATTTTCTATATCAAGCTGCGTGCAAAAACTTCCAATGGTTCTATCAAATTTGAAGTCGATATCTTCGTTTTTGCCACCACGAGAGAGTCAGCAACAAACAACACAAAGACACACGGACGGGCGTACATGGCTTAATCAATTCAGAATTTCACGCTGATTAAGAATACATACACATTATAAGGTCGCTGAAACTTCCTTTCGGGTGTTACATAGGTTATGAAAAAAAACAAAACAAAAGTATGCTCCCCACCCTTCAGTGGGGGGTATAAAAATAACTTTAGACTAACTGTAGAAACTTAAATCCTGTCTTGGTGCTAGACATTAAATTAGTTGAAAATTCTTTTTCCTCAGTTTATTTATTGCAACTTAAGTTTTTACAGTGCGCTAACAAAGGAGAAAACAGTGAAAAGATAAATCGATGTCGAGTATTTTTTTTCAAAACGAATATTTTTACGGATTTTTTTCTTGTTCTAGCATCTGATCGCCATTGTAGATAAGAACCTTGTAAAGCTTATTTCAATACCTAATTATATTATACAGGAACTGAGCCCGCAGCATGCAGGTGCTGAAACAAGAACATACCCTGTACGGAGGCCGTGTTTCTCAAATCGATCACATCGGTAAATTTTTTTCTGGATTACAAAGTGGATTTGGGTCTAGCAAAATATAATGGAAAGTAGTCTAGTGAATCCCAATGTCTTTGTTTAATTTTCTCTGTATTTTCTTTTGTAAAACTTGTAAACCTTTTTATTAGAAATCGAGCGGATTTTTTCTAGTCGCCTGACATGAATATATGTTATAAATTTACTTATAAGATTTCCTATAAAGTATATAACTGAATATCATTTTTATACAATCAAGTGAGTCTTTAATTTATGTGGGGGGATTGGGGCGGTTGCTGGTGCCTGCTCGTCTAAAAAGTGTAGCAGCTTTGAAAAATAGTGAAATGTCATTGCCCCGAAGGTCCTTTGGCAGATAACGCTTGTGACGTGACGTATGTTTAATTTTCAAAAATTTTAAAAAAATTAAAAAAAGTTCAGGTTGTGTGAAACGCAAAAATACTAACACATTGATTTGAACGCAATTGAATAAAGAAATATAAAGAAAAGAGAAAATGCATCAAAATTAATGTCTAACGTTACTCAGGCCCAGACAAAGAACTGCGTGTTCACACAGGGGTTCTGAAATATAAAGAAAAGAGAAAATGCATCAAAATGAATGTCTAGCGTTACTCAGGCCAAGACAAAGAACTGCGTGTTCACACTGGGTTCCTTTTTTTTGCCACCTGACGAATCGTCTGTTGGTGATGAGAAAAAAATAATTTTCATACGATTTTAATAAATCTCACAGGTAGTAAGTGGCGTTTGAAGCAGTTTGCTCGCATTATAAGAAAAGTATTTTACCAAAAATATTAAAGCAAACATGATTCAATCGTTTTTATTCTGAAATATTATGCTGTTTCCCAGATTGGGCGCAGTTGGATCATAAAAAACTTTACAAGAAAAACATGCAAGCAATCGTGTTGTCATCGAAAACATGTAGCGACAAATTGCTGAGCACTGAACAGTGTTCAGAGAAACGTTTTTGTCGCATTATTTAACGCAAAACGATTTAATTGACCCGCATTAATAGTCGCGTAGGCAAAGAATTGCGACTAACAACCCAATGGTCGCCGGTTCAAAGCTCATATGAGCATATGATTTAAGTTATCCGGCGGCAGCCTATTTACTAAATATGTAAATTATTTATAAGATTTATAGACAATAAATAATAAATAAATAAAAAACAAAAACTTTTAATTGACTACAATTAAAAAGAATTATTACACTGAGTGATGAAAAGTGACAACTTAAGGCAGAACTCAACTGCAAAGAGGACTTTGATCGAAGCGAGAAGAGGCTCTAGATTCCGTTGCTGAAATTAGGGTAATAAACAAGCGATCTTATGCTTAGTGTTCGATTAGACTGTATCTTAAGTTAATTATGCGAGGCAGACGAAGCAGACTTGGATCGAGAAGGTCCAAGGTTCCAATTATCCGAAACTTGGCAACGAGCAAAGTGTCAAAGCAATGTGCTAGTAACGCCAGATGATATAAACAATCGATGTTCTTGAAGAAGCTGGCGAAAGCTCGCTGAGCTGCACAATACGAAGGACAACAAATAAAGTTTTCGTACATTGAATGTGGGTATTGGAAGGCTGGGTGCTAGTATTCAGCAAAGGCTATAATTATTCAACAAATGTTCTTAATCCCTATTTCCGGAGGCGTAACATTGCGTATAGAAGTTATTATATATTTTTTGCAACTTTTTACTTATTTACGTACATCCGTCAAGTATTTGTTTTTCTTTTTTTTAATGAAAATATAGTCTTAAATATTAAAAGGAATGACTGGAATTTTATTTTTGTCTTTTTTTTTTTTTCTTTTGAATTTAGTCCGCTTTTAAAGTAAATCGCTTAAGTAATTTGCAGGTAAATATATCGTTAAATAGTTAATTAGTATAAAAATATATTTAATGCGTATGCAGGTAACCCATTCCGTATAGCATTGTACATTACTTCTCAGTGAATCTTTACGTTTCATTAAAATTGTAACATTCAATATATTCTTGCAATAGCGACAACGTGCATGCTAACTTTATTCAAGGCCATTAAATGCGGTGTTGATTTAAAGGACTAACTGGTGTACTGAAAAAACTTCAATCAAGTCAACGAACATAAGAAGATATGACAGTATATCGCTTTGGTTAAGGCTTATATTGTGTATTTATGTACAATGTGTGCATATGTACGCGTATGTTTGTTATAACAAACTCCGACCGAGACAAGTTTATGACGTGACTGTATATAATAATAAAAATTCGTAAAAAGGACTCATTAAATTAAATGCAGTGTAAAATGCTCATAAAACGCTTCCGCAACGACGATGACGATGACGATGACAGCAACAACATATCATCATATCGTTTTTATCGTTGAGGAATGATCGGTAATGGAGTGACAGACTGAGGGACGCTTTAAATAACCTAAAGATATAGAAATTTTAATAAGAAGAACAAGCTAACAAGGGAAAGTAAGCGATAAGCTTGGTTAAACTAAATACCGTGATTGATGACAGAGGTTGGGACAAAGAATAAATAGCTTGGATTAAAAAGAAAAAAATCCAAGGCCATCATTAAATTTCTCAAATTGGATTTTATTTCGCGCTTTTTTTTCTTATTTTAATTCGAATTCCGTTCATAAGCTTACCAGTGAACATTATAAAAGTAATTATTAGTTATTTAAAGTCCTTATTAACGCAATGTTCGTTTTTATTACCACCTTTTATAGGTATGCGTGAGTATATGTTATCCTTGCCATTATCATAAAATCGATTAATCATAAATAAAGTCGCACGTTCTCTCATTTCTTTTTTTTCTTTTTTTTTTGTGTTTTTATAATCGAATTATTTATGATTGCGTAGACGAGATGATATTAATGCATATGTGTGCATATGTGTGCATATGTGTGCATATGTACGCGTGGAGACATGCATTCCTTGTTGCATTTCCAATGTTATCAATTGCTAACAAACATTCATACATTTCTTTAACACTTCTCTTATTTCTCTCTTCCAATATTTACTTACTATAGCTCTGATGATTGTGTCTGCCAAGCATCGTTGTGTGTATGAATACATGACAAAATACTTCTGTATATATGCATTAGTGTATATTTTAATAAAATATATTAATGTATTATTCAAACACTCACTCACCGAAATGCTTACATAACTATATCCTATTCAGCTAACGAAAATCTTATAAAAAATATAAAAAAAAGGATAAAAAAAACCAGAAAAACTTTTTTAATGTATTTGTAATACTATGATCACATTCGCTCACTTACAGACAGACATACATATCCTTCTGCATACAGTCACAGTTATGCTTATATATATGATTATAACATACATATCTGATTGTAACTTTAATGCATATGTTTATGTAATGTATTAATTTTTATGCTTTTTAATAATAATATATATTTTTATTGGATAATTAAAAATAAAATAAAAAAAAAATACAAAACAAAAATAAAAGCTAATAAAGTTCACTTAATATCGACCATATATCTGTTATTTTTATAAAGATAAAAACGCGCTACAGATTTTTAAAAATCTGCTTCACATGTTCGGAGAGAACTCGCTAAGGGTTACCTAGCCTTTCCTTTCAAAATAAATGACGGTCTCAAAAACACTAGGATATCTTCGAATCTCAGGAATAATTTCTGACGAATATTCTGAATGGATTTTAACAAAAGTATGTGAGAAAATTATATTTACCTTAAACTGAAACTTCGATATCTTGCAGTAAACATAATGAATCCTTCTTTTTCTGATCACATCGTAGCATTTGCTTTATCTTCTTCTACTCAACATATACTATTTAGCCATTCGCAGAGTAGGGATAAGTTTTCAATTAAAGTTTATTTTTGTCAGTGGGAACCCAATCAGTTCGACAAATGAATGTTGAATTCGAAAATTTTCTATCCTCGAAATTAACTTAAAATATTTATAAGGTGAACAGAGTGAAAGAGCAAAAGTGAAAAGCAACAGGGAGAAGGATTTTCTCAAGTCCGTTTTCAGAAACTGAGCATTTTTGTAAGTAATTGCTGCGAGATTGTTGGAAAAAATTGAAAGGACTGCATGTAATTCTCACATGTGACTTCAATAGCACGGTGCAACATGTGGCAAGAAGCGAAAGAGTCGATCGTACAACAAATGCACGGCTTTCACATTCGACCGCAAAACATATTTGCACTAAACTTTAAAATGATTTTAATAAATATTTTCTCTAAGTTTTTCATTCCGGAGTCTGCCATAGCTGGTAAGTTGTTAAGAGCAATAGTTTGCAATTTTCTTTTTAAGAGTTAGGGGGATTTTTCACGTTTAAAGAGTGTACGAGGCAAATTTCAAGTTTGAGAATCCAAGCAGTAGTCCTGGATATAGGCAGACCTGATTTAGTCGATTCAGAAGTCGATTAAACCATTGAAGCATATATACACATAAACGTAACGCTATACTTATACAAACGCTTACATACTTATAGATATATACATCCACGCTCCATATATATATATATATATATATATATCAGATATAGATATATCAGATGTACAAATTTTAAGTGTGGGTTTAAGAAGCAAGCGGAGCGTCAATATAATGTTTAACATGAAGTTTTGGCATAAATGGCACTTTGTTGTGCCATCAAAACGTGTCAAACTCGCATAAGTGATAAATTGATGAAATGTTTGAATAGTATCGCTTGGCTGTGTTCAATAAGTCGAAATTTATGCAAAATAAGGAGCAGTCGCCGATAGCATTTGTTTTCTTTTTTCGGCCTGAACCATGCAAAAAAAAACTCGTTTCAGCATCGTAACGCTGCTGGGGTGGGAAAGTGGATTTATTTTGGGAATTTAAAACACAACCGATCAATGATAGACCCAGAGGCATTATTCACATCAACCGTAAGACGGAATCGCTTTGACTGAATGGTTTGGTCTGGTCTATTATGAACTGTTAAAGTCCAGTAAAGCACCGAACGCAGCCAATAGCAAAGAGTTGGTCTAAAAAACGGTAAGAATACCAAAGAAAACATTACTCGGTAATTTTTTTTAATTGGAATCCATCCAACCATCCAGCTCTTTCTCAATTCAATAAAAACAGTGCGCGAGAAATTGGAAGCAATCAACTGAGAAGTGGTAGTCACGACACGTCCTCTGCCAAATGCAACTTGCTTGCGACGATGAGTCACGCGCCTGACTAGTAGAGCTTTAATCCACACACAGATGTGAGAAAATGATTCTCAGCAAAGATTCAGTTTCTTGCTCATGTGGTATCCACAGGACTTTCTCAAGGAATGGGAAGCATGTGTAACTAGCGCTAGATCATGCTTTAAATAAATTACTTTTCATCATTCTTCTGAATTTCGCTCGTTTTTTTCGAAAAAAAATTCCGCATTTCAAGTTTGTACACTGGATGAGAAGTTACTAGACTAAGCTAAACATGAAGATGGCAGCATTTGTCCACAATAGTGGACGAATACATTCGTACATGCGCTGCTAAGCGTTCACCGAAAATTCATGCATTTGTTGTTTGACAATCGTATAAGTGAGTCGATGTGAGTGTTTTTTGTGAAAATGGAAAAATTGACCTTGAATGCCGCGTGGAGCAAAAAAAAAAAAAAACGCGTCGTAAGTTGATGACAACAATGACAAAATTGCATAAATGGAAGTTCGATTTGCTACTCCACCGATCATATCGTCCAGATCGAAGCGATAGCGTCTCTCTCCCATTGATAAAATTCAAGACGATACCTTAAAAGAAAATATTTGGATTAAGTTGTGCATTATGGATGTTGAAGCGTGTGTTAAAGGTCCTGACAAACCGTTGTACAAAAAGGTAGTGAATTGTTAGAGTACCGTTGACTTCATGCGGATACTTTAGGCAGAAAGCTACGACGATAAAAAAAAAAATTAGATTTTTGTAAAAAAGATGTTTTCTCTCGGGCATATATCGTGTGTCTGTCGCTTCTAGAATAATGCATTCTTCTTTTTGAGTACAGTGTATTCCATTGCTTAATTATATACATAAACGATATATATAATAATAGTAGATAATGTATATGTAAATACTATGAAATTGCAAACAAGTTGTGAACGAATATTTTATACTCGCTATCGCGGTTATCTTAACCAAACACTGCAAAAACATTAAGAAAAGGAAAATTCCATACTCCCTAATGAGTATGAACGAGTGTGAACGGTATAAACATCGCAATTTTTATCGATGCACGTGCTGTAGGCTATGATTAATGGGCAAACAAGTCAGTTCGTATTTGTTTTAGAAAATGTAGATATGCCCAGTATATGGTGCATTGTAGGCGTGTCTGCTGGCCGATTCAGTCCCTTTTCAATATCGACCGGAGACTCTTTTTCTTGTTTAATTTCATGTTAATTCGTTTTTTGATTTTTGCCATAGGAAAGGCCGACAAATCGACATGCTTGCGGACAGACATACCCAAATTGATTTAAATTTTGATGCTGAGCAAGAATGTTCAAAGTTTGTGGAATTCCTAAAATTTGCTTGTGGATGACCTAAACGTTTTGATAAAATCAGTATACCACTCAATTATGTTGCGGGTATAATAATAATAATAGTAATAATAGTAAGAAGAAGAAAGAATATTATATTGTCTCGGGATTTCGAAGGTCAATGTAAAATATTATATATTTTATGGATTTTTCAAAGTGTAGTTTCAGATCCTACGTCAACCTGCGCTATAACTACGAGCGTAACTATAAATGCGAACATAAAGTCCGTACTTAGATAAGCTGGCCCAAGATTTTTAGATTTAGAAAATAGTTACACTAATCGGTAAAAACTTTTTAGCATTTTTTTTTTTTTTTGGTTATTATCTTGCAACGTTCTAGCTTTTACCGGATCTAAACGCTGGGAATGTGTTTCACGCATCATTTCTCAAATTTCGAAACGGTAAGTGTACGCTGTATTTGTTAAGAAGGGGAAATGAATTTTATAAAAGTGATAGGGAAAGTGCGGTATCGTACCGACTGAGGATACTCGTTTGGCTATGTGATTGCCATTTTCATACATAATGCATATTTTATTTAACATATGTAGCTTTGGAAATTATTTTTGCCATTTTTTAGCTTAAAATTGTCGATAAAAAAAAAAAAAAGAACTTAAAGATCAAATTTTTTTCTAAGCTTCTTTTCCGTGCTTGTGTTATCGTAGTTCCACGTGCCGGCAAATCCTTTTCTGCTTCAACTATTATTCGCAAAATGGGACCCGAGAATGTATAGGTGTAAATATCAATCCCAATTAATGTGACTGTAAAGGTGATGACAATCTATGACTATGAACGAATGGATGGACAAACCATATGAGGTATACTTCTGAATGAAGGACTAGGTTTGGAATCTTTAAATATTTAGAAAATAAATACAAAAAAGGCTTTATATACATATGAAGTCATTGATATAAAAAAAACACACACACACACACACTCATATATATATATATATATATATATATAGATACATTTTTTATTTATTTTTGTTTTTTTTTTGAGAAAACATTCTATAGCCAGGATGTGTGTGCAGATAGGTCGCAAACATAATTAGATAAAAGTAAAAACAGAGACACGTGTGCAAAAGTGAAACGAATAATCAAAAAGCTTTTTAAAACATCCAAAGACATATGTTGATAAAAGATAAATGTAATGCTTATGTTATGTATATAAATAAAAAAAGAGAAGAAGTACAAAAGTATTGATTGTTACCTTGCGACAGTCGTTGAATTAGTGTAAGTTGGGCATGAAGAGCCTTCCCTCTGTTCCAGCGAAAAAATAACTAAAATGAAAAGAAGACTTTTGCTGAATAAAAAGAATACTATTCTGATTATAATTTATAAAAAATGTACAAAATTGAATTGCGTTTTAATCAGTCATTAAATAATTTTTCACCTTTTCATACGTACAACCAACGAAGAGTAGGGGTATTTAGCAATAATACATGCAACACCCAAAATGAAGCTTCAGAGATTCCAAAATGTTTATATATATATATATATATATATACTTGATTAACACTAAATTCTGAATCGATTTAGCCATACCTGTCCGCTTGTCCGTCTGTATGTCTGTTTGGTGTAAGCTGTTGGCACTTTCCTCGTCGTCACAATTAAGGTATGGACTTCAAATCTGGCAGAAGCATTCAAACTTCTTGTACGCAGGCTGATATCAAAAATAGACCAAAGCGGTCAAAGGACACGCCCTCATCTAAGCAAAAATTGCCAGAAAGCCTTTTTCGCTCACTCCTCAGAAATTATAGGAACTATAAAAGGCCAAAATTTTCAAAATTTACTTTATGAAGGAAAGTGAACAAAATCGGCCACACCCACACAAAGTTATAAGTAATCAAATTTTAATTTTCTTCACTTTGTTAATATTTCTCACTTATTACTCGTTACGTGAACAAGAGGAAATGCTGAGAAAGGTAGATAATACAGAAGACGATTATAATTATACAAGATATATATATATATATGTATATATATATATATATAACTTTCTTTCTTATTGTTTTTTACATATCTCTACGCCCCACAGATCCACTTATAAATGAAAGTGGCTTCGATGGTGGAGATATGAAAATGCTTCTCTCATTGCTTGTTTGCTATGGATTTATTCCTTCTTCTCTCTTTGATGCGATTGGCCAGATTGGTTTTATGGAGAAAGTGATGAAGTCATGTAATGTTATTAAGTATCTTCACCGTTACGTGTCGTTGCTGTCGGTGTCCATAGAATGGTTCTGTTTATAAGCAGAGATTTAAGCCCAGCTCTGCAGTCAAAGGAAATATTGGAATATTGGAAGATCCAAAGGATGTGCAGAGCTCAGTTAATAGAAATTTTGTTTTGTAAATTCACGACATTTAAAGTTATGAAAGACCTCTAATAGCCGTTAGTTTGTTGCATTGTTGAATTTGCAAGAATAGTGTCTTAACCAAATACTCTACAATATCAGTTTCTTTGAAAGGCAAAGAAAAGTGGACTTTTTTCTTTCTTTGCTTTTTGTCTCTTAAGTCTAATGAATTAATATTTCATATTATTTTCCGCTGCTGAAATAAATTTTCCATCCTAACTTTTAACTACTGTTGACAAGCGTCGTCATTTATTTCGCGGTCGTCATTTTGTTGGTTGGTTGGTAACAAGTTTTCTTCTTTGCTTTTTTGGTAAATTAAACTTGTTTACTTGTGGGTACTATTAAGCTGATTTTGCCATAAGACCGAGACTGACACCTATTTATGTATTCTTTAAAAGCACATACACACACGCACACACACACACACACACACGCATACATACTTATATCCACTTGTGAACGTTTTAAAAGCTTTCCCTATTTTTTGATTCAAGTTTATTTGATGCGGTAGCATTTCGCACACAAATGCACAAACAAACATTAAAATTTATATAAAATTTAGCCTGTTTTTGTCGTTTGGTTGGTGTAGCCTCAAGCAATTGTATATTTACATCATCATCAGCATGATTATTTGCTGTTGATTTAAGTTAGTTAAGGGGATTGCTTTAAATGTCATCAATGTCAAAAGTCTTTTTGTTCTTTTTCGTTTCTTGTCTTTTTTTTTTTTTTTGAATAAAAAATTGAACGAAAAGAAATTATTTTTATATACATCAACCAATTTTTGAGAAATTCCCAAAATAAATTCCGAAAGTAATGAAAAGATGACAGTAAATTTTATATATAAAATGAAAAATATTTTCTAAGGAAAACAAAAAAAAATTGTCAAATAAGGCTACTTGATGTGCATATGTGTGTAAATGTGTATATATGGCAATCTCTCTTATGCAATATGTTGCCTTTTTCATCATCACTTAACAGCATCGCTTGAGTATTGAAAAAAAAAAAGTGTAATAATAATAATGTATTGGATATTCATACATATATACATGAGTATATATATATATATATATACAAACACAAGCATCCCTCGCTTAACGCGGTTAATTCGTAACGCGCTGTATCGAGACCGTGTTAAAATTTCATTATGAAATAGTGGTAAAGTGAAAAAGTGAAAATTTAATTTCAAGTTTTTTAATAAAATAACAAAATATGAAACTCAACATTATAATGAATTACAAAAATTAAAAGTATATGAAAAACATAATGATGGCGATTTATTATAAAAATTAATTTTTATTAAAAATTACAGCTAAGCCATTGAAGTCATCAAAGTTGAGGCTGAAATTCCGCTTATTGCGAGTAAATAGAGAGGAGCATCGAGTTTTATCGAAACCGCGCTTTGCTTGGACCGCGTTAAGCGAGAGACGCCTGTTTATATGTGTATAATACTTATCGCTGTGAAACAATTTTTCTATAATGGAAACGCATACACATACATTCGCATTTATTTATCTCTATGTTTTCGTTTTCGTTTTCGTTTCTGTTACGTTACCATATGAGCTACAAGTTCTTATATCGTGAACGTTTCACACAAGTTATTAGTGTCTACTTCATTTCATCTAATAAATTTTTATAGACAAACATTGTTAGACTTGAGGGAAGAAAAAATGCTCTACAATAAATATTGAAAAGAGGACTTCACCCTTAAAGCCTGAACTGAATTTTTTTTTTGTAAGAAAATTCTGAAAGGATGATTGGATTTCATGCTCTCTTACTGTATATAGTCAAAGCGACAATGACACATGTCATTTGTTCTCGAGGAAATTATGCTAAAATGGCCTTAGCCTCCAACAGAGTTTTAGTTTACGTTTTTTGCTTTTTTTTTTGTTTCTGTGAAAGAAAGAAGACCGTAAATTTTAACAATGCAAGGGAGAGACTTAGGAATTTTCCAACTTTGCTAAAGCTAAGAAAATGATTGTTCGAAATTTGCTAAAGCACATAACGAATTCTAATTGCCCGCGCTCTTGACGTTTAGTAGGACAATCAGCTTAACAGCTACGTAACCCATATTATTGTATAACTGTAACGTATCGTATATGTATTGGTTTACTCGGACGGGAAACTAATAATAACTTTATGGAGGATAATTCCTCAATTCAACTTTTTGAATATTTAAGTTATATTTGGTTAGCGGAATATGTTCCGGCAGAGAAATACTTAACTGCTGCTGATTAAAGTGGAGTGTAGCCCACTTTGTCTGAAAACGTACCTATATCACGATTTTCAATCTCTTCAAAAATGGCTTAATCTTGTTTTTTGTCAGCATCGACTCGCGATTCGAAGTTTAGACCGCTCAATTTTCCACTCTCAGTGTAATTAAAATTAATAGCTTCTTTTTGTATCCGGCCTTATGACATTTGCTCAAAAGTGTGATACGACTTGACCACATTACCGTTGCTAAGTGTGTGTGTTCATAAAGAGCAAAAACAAAGCGGAAAAAAATTGAGAATTTTTTCCATGATACTCGAAAACTCCCATCTAACGTTATATACATATAGGAGCACATGCCAACATGTATTTAAGAAATTAATGAAGAGCATTAAGGAGCTTTTTTTAGTCTTCTAATTATCAACGAATCCGTAGATCGGTTTGTTCATTTTTACAACTTGATCTGATGAAAGCCAAAAATAGTTTTTATGCCGGCATTTAAACATATGTCGCGTTTTCAATAATAAAAAAAACAGACTGAAAATGAGTCTCTTGTGGACTCTATACATGCATGAGTTTAATGCATCGCCTATGTTTCGAATGATAAGCAGCTCATAGAACGAATTAATAAAAATGATTGTTGTCGATATCGAAAATTTTTTGAATTCTTTCTCGGATTCGCTTATTTTTAGTTCAGTATATAAAAACATATGCATACATACTTTGTGCTAAGTAATTTCGGGTACTACGCTATGAATTGAGTTTAATATTAACGTGACGTCATCATTGGTCAATATAATAAAAAAAATAAAAATAATATGTTTTCGATAAGCGATTTTTCGTTTAGTTTGAAAAATGTTGTTATGAAAAACGCGATCAAAAATTTTTCTCTTTTCTTTGCATATTTTAGAACGACATGCCAGGAACGGAACAAAAGTTTTATGGCCCCATCTTAAGCATTAAGATCGTTAACTTTTGTGCTCAGATCGATTACGTCACCAGAGTCGTTGATATCGCAAGCACAAGCGGTGAATGGTGTTGCACACACCACTCGCTTGATATTGTGGAAAACGATGAAAACTGTCATGTGAAGCCAGTGAGTGATTGATCGAGCGAAAATTTACTGGCAGTTAACTGAAGTATTTTTGCAAGCGTGCGGGCGATAATGAAGATGTAAGTATTTCACATTTTTTGATTGTACGAAAGAAAGGGGGGAATGAGAATTCAGCAGATATTCGTTCATTTAGCAAAAACTAGTAGCCTATCAAGATTGGGTTAATATTTTGCGCAAACTAAACAATTTGTTTATTACCAATACCGAGCAATTAGAGTGGGATGTGGCCCGACGCTCAGACAGCTTTCGACGAATAAGTACGTTGGGGCGTGAAAAACTAACAAGTGAATTAATTAAGTCTCGCCGACATTTACATTCTTTGATTAAAATTATTCAGAAACTCTTGCCAAATGGCGAAAGAGATCCCTGTGATTTAGCCTTTAAAACAATGTCGCGGTCTCAGAATATTTCGTACCGGGGAGCTAAGTACAACACGTGGTCTAGGCAGAAGAGCTAAAATTAAGGTAAGCTCGATACCACAAATTACTTTCGATTTGTTTCTTCCCTTCGCCTTTTTCGCCTACAGAGACGGCGGGACGAACTTGACTTAAGACGAAACCGAAAGTAGATTTTAGTTCTACATAAAATAATTTATTCTTTTTTCATATTCCGATTTTACGCTTGTGTTTCTTAAAGCCTAACATCAAACTTTTTCCCGATGATATTGCCAAGAAGCGTAATGAAATTCGAATGCTAAGAAAGCGGATAGCGTCGTTAACGCACAAGGTCCATCGTGCCCAGGAAAAATGTGTAGGAATATGATAAAATCAAATAAGTAAAAAATAGAAAAGAGCCGCTCCATGTACTAGTTAGTGAAAAACTACTCAACGGATAACGGAGAAATAGGTTGAACTGAACCTTGCCCTATAGCGAAGGCAACTTTTTTTCGAGTAGAAAGAAGCCACCCGTCCAAGATAGTTTCCATGGAGTAAATTCACAAAAATGTTTAGAACAAGGCTTTTCACACATGCGACCTGGATAGTGTATCTCGGAATTCTATTTCAAAATTAATTTGGATTACTCTCTCTTTCAACAGGCGAAAGGCGTTGTGGTAATGGATGTAACCTGTGTAGAAGAATTTGAAGGTCTCTTTTAATTCATTCAGATTTGGTGGCAGAAGTTGTGTGACTCTCTTCATCTTTTTGCAAGGAGGCTATGATCAGTTTCCCTGATAGTCAGATGACATGATCTTTCGTTAGCAATTTAATGCCGAGAGAAATTAGTGATAAGTTTCCAATTTCTTTGGGATCCTTATGCCAGTCATAGATTCGCCGTGAAAGGAAAGAGATATTTTCTGCCCGTTTTCGCCGCTGCTTGTAACACCTACAAGTGTGTTTCAGAGACTCTGTAAGAATCATTGTATTGATCAATAAAATATTTTCAACCGACTCACACAAATTCGTTCACCTGTCGACCTATTATCTGCTATAGACACACGTTCACGGCGTAAAGCTGAAAGGTGTTGCGCATATTTTCAGTTTATTGTTCCGCAACAAGATTGAAAAATTGCGGCATCATCGATATTAAGTTAAAAACTAACAAAAAGATGGTCTGAGGACATGTAAGATTTCAGTGAAAGATTGGCTCAACAGAAAGGTTAGCGTATGAAAGTACTTCTGAACTGGCTCGTGGAATAGCTTCCTTCAAAGTTATTTTGTGAAATAGCCTAATTTTTTATAACATAACTTGCTTTGCGGCATCAACAAACATGAGATTTACTTCTTTGAGACGAAGCCCAGCATCGACTTGGTGAGATTTAATTACGAACAAGTGAAAACATTGTTCAACGTGCATTGTATTTTATGTATACAAGGCCTTGAATTTAATGCCCCATATCTCTTCGCCTACTATATATTTTTTGATTTGTTTCCATGATGGAATACCCAAAATTATACTTGACACCTTGGTGTCAAGTAGAGCTATAATTGTCGTGGCAGCCTTTATATGGGAGCAGAACCAAATTGTGAGCTAACCTGGTTCACGTTTAGCAAACTTTATTTAATTCTCAAAGATTTTCTTATTCTTCATCAATTTTAATTTTAAATTTCTAGAGATTAACTCTTGCTCTCGTTAGACTCCCGTCCAAATTAGTGGCCTTCCTCGTCCAAACTTGGCATAGTTATTTTTCATGTCAATTTAATATTATGGAGAAGCTTTTACTGCAAAATATTGCATATCGGACCTTTTTGCTATGGATTGTTATATAGACGAGCGTTAAAAAAATTGCCCCAAAACCAATCCAAAACTTCTTCACACCAATCTAGAATGTCAAAATACTGTGTAGAAAAACTTTCGCAAAGTAGTCTACATGCGTCCTCCCATCGAATTCGCTTAGAAGGGACGTCGCTCTTAAGCCAAAATACATGGACAGATGTGAGACAGGCAGACGGATAGCATTGTATGTGAGGTAGTAGTAAAGATCCATCCGATTCAGTCTATGTAGAATGGGGACCAAATACTTCATTTAGGCCAAAACACGTCAGAGTATTAAATAACAGAGAACTTGTGGACAGATATCAGAAAGACAAACAAGCTTAAAACGGATCAGACAATGGCTTTGAATAGGTAGATGAAATCAAACATGTGTAGTATGTTTTGAATCACAAGTGGTGTAGATTAGGGCATGAAAACTTCACTCTTTGATACATAGTTCCCACGGCTTCACTGGGACATAGTATTTTTGCAATAGAGGAAGTGAGCCTTCTCGCAACATGCTGGCCAACTAATCTTGATAAAAATTGGAGGAACTGGAAATTCTTGGTGCAGACTCTATGATATAGAAAAAGACCTACATTGTGGGTAGATTGTAATAGCTCTGTAGTCTTTTAACACAAGTTTAAAAATGAGTATATGTGTGTGTATGTGCAGACATTGCCGTATTATATTTCTATTGGAGCGGTTGGTTGAACTGTACTCAAATGATTTAAACTTCCGCAATTGGAGTTAATGAATTTGTCTAGTTTGTAGTAAATGACTGTCAAGACTCTGTTGACATTTTCAGTGGAAGAAACGCCAACCATTAGCGTTTATTTATAGCGTAGAGTTTATTTTCAAAACGCGTGACTCTCTTGTGTTCAATTGAAAAAGAACATTTGCTTAATATGAAGCGAAATACCAGCCAACGGTTTAAGGACTAAGTGAACGGTTAATTAAAATGTATATAAACTTGAAATGGTTTCATACTCATAAATATTTCAGTTAAAGGAAAAGTTAAGAAATGAAATGAAACAAAAACAAAAACAAAAACAAAAACAAAAAATATATAAAGTAGAAAAAATCCATTAACATTGCATTCTTCAACTTAAGTAAATAAGTATAAGCGGGATAAAGCTGTAGCAAACCGTATCAGGTTTGTCTTTTTTGCCTTTTAGGATAATTAATTAGTTACGGTTATGGGAGAAAGACATATGTACGTACTCAAGTAAGAACTGTCAAAAGTTCATTCCATTTGCTTAACGTGAATCGTTTCTCTTGTGCCCAAAAATAAATAAAATGTCTACGTTTTTCTTGCCTCGAACATTGGATATCTTCTGAATCAAAAGACTATGAAAACAAGGCATCGGGTTTTATTTTAACTAAATGTAGGCGTGATAAAGTAAAAATTATTAACGATAATCTTTTTAGTCTCTTTGTTATTCAAATATTATTCAAAAAGCAATTACGAACATTTTCAAAATGAATTCATGAATTGAACGACCGGTTCTTTTTTATACCCTACACCATAATTTAAAGGACCTGCGACGCATTTACCTTTTATCGAAAGACAACCGAATCGATTCAGACTCATTTAGGTTTAGGTCTGTCTGTCTGTCTGTATGTCGGTCTGACTGTCTTTCTGTCCGATTGACTTGTTTTCTTATGCCCAATCTATAGGTCGCAGTCCCAGTGAATGCTTTCAACTTTCCACACAGTGTGGAAAAAATTTTATTACCAGAAGCAAATTAATTCCCTCGAAAGTTTAAAATGTTGTTCAAGTTTCGAATGTAGAGTTCCTTGAATGTTGAGGCTTCTTTTGTTGTGTGTTATTTTAATACTGGTGTGACTTATATTCTATGAATTATGAAAGTTCTTTAGATGGTTATTGACATTCAATTATACAATTTTTATCTTGAAATCAATACTGAGTGAATCAAGCTGACCGAGCCAGCTTGACAGTTGTTTGAAAAGAGCCTTGCTTTAGCATAAAAACTTGGTGGAAAGAAAATAAGGAACAACGGCTGAAGGGTAGCTTTGAAAGCCTGGAATCATAAACCTTTCTACCTCAACTCCTGCACTTTTGAAATTTGGGACAAACGAAAAAAAGAAAAGAAGTAAAAGTACTAACGAACACTTTGCTTAACAGAGTTATTCGTATAACGTCTTTTCAATATAAGCGCTTATAGGGGAAGTGATCGAAAAAGTGGTCCAATCCGAATCATTTTCAAAAATTGCGGCCTGCACGTTGAGCACAAGAAAATAAGTGAGACCGAAAAACAGATGAACGGACGATTTTAGTAATTCTGAATCGGTCGGTATAATAAAAGGTGCATCTGTCTCAATTCGTCCGTGCTTCCAATTTGACCCACTTAAGCTTTATGCCAAATTACTATAAGAAACCAGTTTTAACTACAAAACGTTAACAATCAGGCCTTTTTGGCCTCGAGACTCCTTCAGTTTTTACAGAGATGGCAAAAAAAATTCTCCCATCCGAACCAAAGTTTTCATACCAACTTAGAATGTCGAAATACTATTATTCAGTGAGTTGTGCTGAAAAACAGACAGACGGACAGAGAATCTTACATCGATTCAGAAAATGATTCTCAGTCAATCGTTATAATAAAAGTTGGGACCATCTTAAGCTCTTCTGAGTATTATGCACGTCCGCACGTCTTCCGTAATATATCGAACCACCACAAGTGATGTAAGGTATAAAAAGCCGAACGCGGATAAGCAGAGTATGCTACGATTTGAATTTTAAAGTTCCGTCAATGTCCATTTCTAGGCTTGCAGGGCTCCCTGATACTCGTTATTAGTACCTTTTGGGAAAGCAATAAAAAACTTAGTACATAATTCACTTCTCTTTTGCTGTGCGGATTACGGATGTGAAAGTCTCAGCGACCCTTACTTTATGAACGATACTGATGTTTGTCAAAATTTTGCTGTCACAGAAAAAGCAGTGTAAGATATAATTGAACGATTATTTGCCGATTGTTTACCATTTTATGGGTTACTTTTTCTACTGAAATATATACAAAAATATTTATGAATGCATATAATTCCTGCATACATACAAGAGAAAATCGATTTTTTAAATAAATAAATTTGAAATGTCAAAGTTAAGCTTTAGATTCGCCCAACGGAGGGAGAGTTCAATGCGCCTCCATCGATGGGGAAAAAAATGTGTACATTTTTATAAATTGGCCTTAGGCTTAGCATTTTGTTTTTCTGGTTGGTTTTCTTCACACCTTTATTATTGACGGGAAGTAATTATGACAAAAGGCTGAAACGAGCAGGAAATTCAAATTCATAAAAAATATAATAAAACTGAAAACGTAAACGTTTCACATTCTCATTCGTAATACACAAACTCCAAACTCCGTTTGTATTGTTTAGTGTACCGATAAGAGCAGCAAAAGAAAGACAACAGTACAACAGATATAATATTGTATCCACCGTGTACCCACCAGGGTGGGGAATATGCATTGCAATCGTTATACCCAATATAGAGCCAATAGAGATCCCATTAAATATATATAGCTTTTCCTCCTCTCCCCTTCTCCTTCTACCAGCGTTAGATACTTAATAAGTACAATTTTTTTCCATCTCTCACGTTGTATTTGTAATTGCTTTTGGTGTTTTTAAAGTTACAAAAATAAATTTATATGCAAAGGCATGCTTTTACTCCTCTGCACCTTTCATCTTTTTTTTTTTTTTTCAAATATGCGGTGACGAACGCGTGTTGTTTTGACATTTGACATTTGATATAGATAGCTACAGTTCATCATTACATGCCATACAGATAGGGAATGGAAAATATTTCGGCGAAGTTTGCTAATTACCCAAATTTTTTTCATCATCAAAATTCCTTTTCAATTTCGAGATATTCGAGTGGACCAGTACCCATTTACGGATTGGATACAATAAGAAAATAAAATTAAATATAAGGCGATATAGAAACAATCTCCAAATCCGCAAATATCAAGGACACGTGCGATGAAATTCTAAAACGAATAAAAACCGTATTGACATCGTTAATGATGCGAATACGCACAACGAGTTGTACGCAGTGCATAGTTTGGACATAATGTCCAACAAATTGCAAAAACGATTCCCTACAAAACGGTGCAACATGCGTTGGCTCCATTTAAAAAATTCTGTTTGTCGAAATTTATTTTGATATATGGCGCCGCTAATGAAAAACTATATCTACTATATCTACATATGATTTCTTTCATTATACAGAGGAAATTCAAAAACGGGCGCAAACTCCATAACTCCATAAAACCCCATAACTTAAAAAGAGTGTTGTAGTTGGTGAAACGGAAGATAGTTTTACTGCCTACTCATTTTTAGATAACTTGGAAACCAAGCCAGATATTGAAATAAATAATAAATAAATGTTGAGATAAAACATAAATAAAAATAGAGAAAGTTGTAATGACTACCGTTAGTTTTTTCATGACCATTATTGGACCGCACGATAGATATATCTTTGGATATGTTAATCAAGTTTTATATCGTACGGGCTACCGCATAGCTGACTACCAAGCCAGTGCGCAACCGAGTTGAAACCTCCCAGCGTTTCGACTGTACCCGTTCAGTCGGTGAAAGCATAATCACTTGGCCAATTGGACACACTCCGCTAGGCTACGGTCGCTCCCTAAGTCCTTTCCAATTTCTTCTTGACCATGACTGACATGGCACTTATAAAGGCCATCCCCTGACTGATTGGTTATATTAGTCATATTGGAAAAAAAAAAAAAATAAATAAATAAATAAATAAATTTACATATCACATACATCCATATAAATTTCCAAAAGTCATATTTTTATATATACTCATAGGAAATTGTGCTCACATACTTTGCTCAATTTGAGGGGAAAATCATATGAAAATTATTTTAGGGGAAAGAATGAATATAAAAACTAGGTAGAGCTTAATCTAAAAGTTATGGAACTGCGAGTTCATAGCTTAGGAAAAAGAAGAAGTAGTCATAGGGTGACCCACACATTCCACATTCACTTAGTATGCGAAAATGCTACTTACTGCCATTTTTATTGAGATCTATTGAATTTCTTCATTGAACGATTTCTCTAGAATAAGCTGTTGTATGAGAAGCTATCGTACAGTAACAGGTTGATTCAATCCATTTTCAACAACATTTTCAACGTGGGTCGAAATATATGAATACATTGATTCAGGAAATGACTTCAAATCCCTTGAAATAATGAAATGTAGATCCATCTCAAATCGATCTAAGTTGTTCATACATTCGCATTTCGTTATATCCTTACCACATGTGGCATAGGGTGTAACGATAGTCTGTCGATGCTGAGTTCTTTTTTGTCGTCTTCTTCTTCTTCATTTTCTTAAAATTATTCAAAATCTCTAAATAAATGCATGCAAAATCCAAGGAAACAAAGACTGCCGATAATATAAAGGACCAATAATGAACTGAAATATGATAATAGAAGTGCGGATATTAAAATTGATTTTTTCGATATTCGGAAACATAAGGAGAAAAAAAAAAGGCGACTTTTTACTTGAATTCTTCTTCCGCTTCTCTTCTCCAGTGTACATGTACATATAGAAAAACCAATTTTTGTTTGACAAACTACAACTACAAGAACCGAAAAAGTAGGAAAAAAATAAAAGAAAGAAAAGAAAGAAGCGGAATGCGGATGACGATGATGATGATTTTAAATGTGCGTCAATTTAAGGGTGCATGTCATTGAATTGTATTCCCGGCTTAGTGGGCAAAATAAGAAAAAGAAATATAAAAATAAATTTTGAATAAAAACAAGGACATCAACGATGACTACATTATTATTTGTACGTTAACACCAGGTTTGTTAACGCGCTTCCGTTTGTTTTTTCTTTTTCTTTTTCTTTTCGCTTCTCATAAACTTTCATTTCTATTTCAACTTTATTGACTGTTGTTTCGAACTGATTTCTATATAATTTTTTCCATTCCTACACTTCGTTATATTTTCTTATTCCTTTTTAATTTCAATTTCTTGTTTCCGCTCGGTTGCTTGCACCTTAATGTTATAGAGAAAAGATTTAAAAAAAAAAAAAATTATTGAAAAAAAGTCGAATTCGTTTTTCTACCACTTGGACATTCACTTGGTAAAGCATGCATACCATGCTAAACTGAAAAGTAAACGATTTTCATGTTATGCGTGTCTATAAAATATTAGAATATTGTTTCCTTCTTTTTAGTATTATTTTTTATTCTTTTTTATTCCACTTAGCCTTACAGAGCAACAAGTTATGCACAAGGAAAACAACAACAATAAAAAAATGCAAGAAAAGTAGCAATGAAATTTTAATCTTGGCCAACTTGGTAAATGCTCTTAAACGGGAAATGAAGTAGGAAGACTTCATCTATATACGTATATATATATATAGTTGTGTATGCATATACATGCAACACAAATTACATTTCAAAGCAATTTCAGTTAAGACTTGCCTTGCCGTACCCTTTACGAAATGAAGAAAATGTGCGAATTTTGTTGTGCCTTACCAGTAAAAGGTACATAGAACTCGCAGAACGTGCATCGAAAGATATTCAAGTCTTTGAGCAAAAAACCAAAATTGCAAGACTCATCTGTTTTGTTTACTATTTACAAGTTCAGTGATTCTTATGGTAGAACCCGTTCATATGAATGGGCGGCTAGGCTTGCAGCAGATTCGATTTGGAAAACAAGTTTTATGGAATCTCTGGTGCATACATCTAGCTGTTGCAAGCAAAATGAATTAATACTTTTTTTTTTTAAGAATATAAGATTTAGTCCGTCCATCCGAATTGCCCAATTGCTTAGTTTTAAAAGTTTCTGTTACAGTAAAATACTGTGTGAAAAGTGAGATAATTTAGTGTAGCACTTTTGGTACAACGGTATACTAAGTTTGTGCGGATGTATGCAATACTCAGAGGAACTTGATATAGATCAACGTTTTATTCTACCGACCGATTAAAAATCACAATATAAGTTTATCTGTCCGTGTGTCCATCGTGTTTTCTTATGGTCAGCATAGAGGTATTTTGGAGATATTTCTATGAAATTGGATATAGTTCGGATTGAACTATTTTTTCGACCACTTCCGATACAGAATGATTTGCGGTATTTTTTTAATGGCCGTGGCCCACTTTAGTCTTTCCGGTTCTTTTAAATCGACTCGAAAAAATTTCACTGAAACTTTTGCGAATTCGCTCACACTACTTGCAAAATTCAAGCGATTTCGAATGATGGGCCGACTATTTCGTTACATTGGCGCAAATAAACTGTAATTTATAGCAACTAACGGGCTTGGTTGCAATTCATCGAACTACTTACGAACGAAGAATAAAACTAAGTCAGATCGAACGTGTTGTTGCTTTCATTTCAGTTTAAACTGTATATAAAATTTTTGCCAGGTCTGTTGTGCATCCATCAGCCAGCGAAGGAGATAGGACGAGTGAAAGTAGTGACAAAGGTTAGAATTCAAGTGCAGAATCGACTTATGAGTTTCAACTCACATTCATCGGAATTACGATTTTTTTAGTGATTTTATTTGATATTCTTGATATTCTAATAAACCTCAAGAGGGGTGTGGTCGAAAAATTAATCAATTGCTACTGAGGGTGCTTAAGATGATATTAATAAAGATATATTTAAATTTGTATTCTTTTAGTGACGATTTTTCAGGTCTTTACTCCTTATACCAGTTTTTCCTAGGGATGTACTTGAACTTGTGTGGACGTGTGCAAGGCCAGAAACGATCTACGAATCACCTTTTGAATTCATTTAACATCGTCTGTCCATCGTTACGCCAAGTAGTTATTCATATATATAATTGCGTTTAACCCGCAGCTTTCGATTTTCATCATATTTCAATGAAATTTTTCAAGTTAACGTGATTTGCACTAAGGATGAAGGCTGCTGAAATTGAATTGGATTGCAACATTTTTGCAAACTGCTTTAGCACAACTTCTTATTTTGAAACAAACCATAATAGTAGGTCACGTTTTAGCATTAAATACCCTAAGCCGCTTCACTTAATACAGTTATGCGTATAAGGATTTTTGGAAATAATGCGTTTTATGGAAAGTGATTAAAAAATGGTCCGATCCGAACCCAAGAATTGGACACAAGAATACAAGAGGAATAGATGGACGGACGGAGAGACAAATTTAGATCGATGCCGAAAGTGATTTTGAACCGATCGGAAGAACTAAAGGTGCATTTATATCAAGTCCTTCTAATTGTTGTACATATCCACACAAACTTAATATAACCTTTTTCCACAAGAGGTGTAGGGTGCAACAACTAAAACAGTGTAGCCGGAATGGGTGCCATACATCACTAATCTTCATTTTTTTCTCTCAACAAACTTAACCTCTCTTCCCACGCAAAAGCATCCTTTACGTAAGAGCCGTTATGAGGGTAAAGGATGAAAACATAACTTGACTTGACTCAAATTTAGCAAAACTAACTTCTTTTGTCAAACACTTTTATTATTTTCAACCATTTTCCTCATAAAATACTAAAAATTATGCCTTTTTGTCATATAAAGTCTTAGGGTTAGTGAGAAACCGTATATGATTTAAAAAATGGACCCAGAAGGTTCAAATTTTTTTTTTATGTTAAAATAATTCACCAGTTTTCGTTACGTAATATTTGAATGTAGATCTTTTCATACAAACTTTTCCCTTCCATAAGAGCTTTTGTATCGAAATGAGTTCAAAAAAATTTTCCCATCAAACTCAAAATTTTCGTATTAATTAAAAATACTAAAGTATTTTAATTCAGCGGGTTTTGTTGAAATCTATGGAAAACTCATATTTTCTTACGGTCCATTAGTTTTGGTAAACGGTACACCCAAAAAGATAGATCCACCTTTAGTTATATCGACCGATTCTGATGATCATTTCTTGGATCATTTTTTCAGAGCCAATTTCTGAATCGATTTAAGCGTATATTTCATGTGTTCAATCTACAGGTCGCAATTTTTGAAATACTTTGACCGAAGGAGACTAAGATATAATTTGCGCACCTCTGTAGCAAGTAGATCTTGAGTCACTGCAAACTGACAGCTAAGTGAAGCCCATAAAGAGAGAGAAGACGGAAGTGACAGACAAATGGGAAGGTTAGCAAGCTATTATTTATTCTTGATAGATTCGTCTTGGAACTGGTATATATATACACTTTTTTTCTCATTCAAATATTCAAATACTTTTCCTTATAATTCTTGAAATTACTTGACTTAGTTGCAATTTTCTGCCAGTTATATAATTAAGCAATTTGAAAAATTTTTACATCTACTACACATCTTTCTGCTTTTCTCTGTATCATCACTTGTGTGCATAAGCTCATCTCTGAAGTCCTCCGAAAAGCAAAAGAAATAAATACAGCACTTGTGAATAAAATCCATTATGAGCACACAGGTTGGCCGGATATTTTGTATGATTGTATTAAGCGTTTGTACAGCAAAGTGAATGAATGGAAAAAGTAAAAAAAAAAAAAGAAAAGAATTTTATAAAATAGTAATAATGGTGATAAAGGCGGGAAGAATCGGTACGTAATGCAACAAGCATCAAATGAATGAATAAATCCATTTAAATTGCAACATTCATGACCTAAGGGGGTCATTCGTTCTGACGCGACCGATTGTTGTTTTTATGCAAAAAAAAAAAAAAAAAAAACAACAAAAACAACAAAAACAACAACAACAAATGCAATGAGAGCGGCAAGAAAACGTTATAAAATTATTCTCTACTGTGAAAAAAATGAAGAAAAGAAACGAAAGAGAGACACAGAGCAAGAGAGAGGTGAAGGGTGACAAAAATAAAATAACACAAATCTCTGTTTGGTTGGTGCCACTAACAAGCGCCAAAGTTAAAAGGACAATCTGCTTGGAATGTGTTATAATATTCCTCTATATTTTTTTCCTTCTTCTTGCCCTTTAAGCAAAGACCCAGACCGTACCGTAAACAGCACACCATACCTAGCTAAAGAAGTTTAGTGAAATATCTAAAACCAAAAAGAATGCTAAATCATGGAGCCACCAAAGCCTTGGTCAGGTCTACGATAAAAAAAACCCAATAAAAATACAAAAAAATAAAAATAAAAATAAAAAGAAAAAGAAAAAGAAAAACAGATATAATTGCACTGCACAAATGTACAAAGACGCAAACTCATGTATATACGTTAACATTTACGATGTTTCATAGTCTTGAATCGACGTTGTAAATATTGGTAAAAGAAATTATACTCTTAGCTTGTTGCTGGCATATGTTGTTTGGTAAACTGGTTTGATGGAGAGTTGGTGGCGACACTTGTTATTGAAGCCTGAAGTGTATGTGCGTCGTGCGTCGAGGTGGTGGTTATAAGAAAATTGCAATACTGTCACGAAGAGAAAGAAAATTGGATAAAAAAAAAAAAAAAGCGCAAGTACTGTTAAGGGAAAACATTCTATTGCAGGGTCACTTATACGAGAATTGCTCGACACCTTTATTATGTAAATATCAGAAAGTGAAATCTTTTATTTTGGAAACTTGTATAATGTTTACCAAGTTATGCACTTTGATAATCTACATTAGTTCGCTTTCGTTTCATTTTTCCACCGATCGAAATTGTCTCCCATTCAACTTGTTGTTGAGATGTAACAAAGAAAGAATCCTTTCGGAAGAGAAATCAAGACCATATACTTATATGGCCTGCGTAGAGTATGCAAGCAGTTAGTATTTTATGGCGATCCATGGAAACTCGGATGGTTACAGTACCCTCGTTTTATCCTTTCTCTTCCTGAGTACTTAGAGCATACAAATGAATTTATTTCAAGCTGCTAAGACAGCAACACTTCTTTCGAAAGCGTCAAGTGACTACTTCGTACTTCTTCGTACTTCGAGTATTTACAGCTAACATTTGGAAGGCGAAAAACTTTATACCTGCAGCATTCATAACCTCTCCGTATCATATACTGCAAATGAAATTAAAAATATCGGAATTGCATTTCTTACGACCAACTGACGCAGGCTTTTTATTTTAAGCAATTACTAAACTGTATTTTTTATTTGTTAACATAAATGTGATATCGAAGGCATGCGTTGAAGTGTCAATGCAATGATGAATGATTGCCAATCATGTAATGATATCAAAGAATATATAAATCTAACGATAAATACCGCCAGGAGCTTATTTTTGACAGTCTTGACTACTTGCGCCAAGGAACGACTACTATTCACGTGGATAAACTAATAAAATGTAATGGCTGCGCATGAAGCTTGATCATCAAGAGTTCAAATAAGTTAGTTTAGCTCTCGAAAAGAAATTACAAAAATAGAAAAAACTAACAAATGTTCACGACTTGATTGCCTTTGTTTTTATTACACTAAATTTGTGACTCAGTAGAATGAAAACAACATTTTTATGAAAAAAAAAAAAAAAAAAAAAAAAAAATTGAGTGCATGTCTAAATAACAAGTGTTAAAATATATAAGTTGGAAAGGTGAAGAAGCAACTACGAAGGGCAGAGTAAACGCACCAAAATAGATGTCTAAAGATTCTCTTAGAAATCAATATTTATTTTATTAATAGATTTAATATAATTTAAGGATTCCCGCTTTTTAACACTGCATAGTAGAAAGTATTGAATACATTTTTTTAGCAGTTTATGTGAAAGATATTTGCTTATCGTGCACCCTGTATTTATTTAATTTTTTTTATCTCTTTTGTTTTTTTTTTGTTTTTTTTTTTTAAACCTATTATTGCCTTAGTAACAAGCTGTTGTAAGTTGTGTCGTGTATGTGTATGTACATGTGTATGCGTATAGATGTATAAATTTTTTTATGCTAAATGCAAATCATAAAAGAGAAATAATATCGCAATAGCATAAAAGTCAATTCAGAAAACAAAACGTTAGAAAAAAATCCGCTGTAAAATGGGCAGCAAAGCAGTTAAATGTTCGACCACAGTAACAAAAAACGACAAATGCACAAATGTTTAAATGCGAGTGAAATGCTGTAAAATGCTACTTTAGCAGACAACAGCAGACCACAGGTTTTCATATACACATGAATTATACACATATTCAACCGTGTATACATATACGGATACGGTTTACGCATTCCTGCCCGTGCACATATAGCTGCTGGCTTTTATAAACGTGTTTGTTAATGGAAAGCATAAGTTATCCCGTTTAAGAGAAAATAGCAAAACAAAAAAAAAAAAAAAAAACAAAAAAGAAAAAAGAAAAAAGAAAATCATTACAAAAACAGGACGTTAAAGAAAATAATAGAAAATTTCACGGAAATAAAATAAAAAATCATAAAAGCGACGGACTTTTATATAAACACATTCGTATACGCTTTTACGCATTGAAAGCGAACGAGTCGAATAGACAGGTGAAGGTTGCTGTAAGTGCTACTCACTGGTAATCGGAAATGCTTGTACAACTTGACAAAGTAGCTTTTGTGTAAAATTGTACAACGCAGAGACTTACACCCATTGAAAACCATGTATTTGGTAATGAAAGAAAAACACTGTATCATTTTTGCTGGCGTCAAGGCAACCGTACTGCACTCTACTAACTAACTTCCAGTTACCTGTAGCTGTAGTGGCAGTGGTAGCTGTAGTGGCAACAGTAGTGGTAAGGTGCTCACATTTCAGTCACGTGCTGGCATTTAAGTGCAGACGTGCAAAATGAGCCATTTTTATTATTACATATTGCGTATATATATGCATATATATATATATATATATATATATATATATATATGCATTTATGTTTTCAGTTGATAATGTTGGTGGAAAAATGGCACATCTCTCATCTTTTGAAAACTTATTCGATAGTTCATTTGTGTGGCTCTATCTTTGTGCGCGTTCGTTGTTGTTCATATTGTTGTTGCTGTTGTATATGATTACAATCGTCTTGACCTTTTTATTTTCAAGCCGGAAAGTAGCCATTATAAGGTGTCGCTCGCTTTCTTCTACCGACTATATATCGTATGCTCGCTAACAGGCAGTAACGCAGTGGCAACGACTAATACTTCAATGAACGAGTCTTTAGTAATTGTAGCGTCCATAAGTGTTATAACTTATTTTTGTGATTTATCTTTAAAACTTCAATTCGAACTTAAGTGAAATTGTAGCGAATAGAAAAGCAGTACTCGCCTTTAAATGTACTCGTTGAACTTGGTATTTAAAAGAAACTTTTATAACGCGATTTGTATCGACAAGTGGTGCCGTTTTGGTGAGACGAAATTTTGAAGACATTTAATTATTCCAATTTGTGTCAAAAAGTCAGCACGGACCGGATATGAGAATCTATGATAATCGGTGTATCATATTTGATGGAAAAATTGTATTATCGATCGATGGCCATTGGTATGAGCTGTTTATGAAACAATCCGATAACGAGTGTCTTTATAGATGGCAAGGAGGGCTTTGAATTTTTATGGAGGTCTTATGGTTGTGTGAACTTAATATTTAAGAACTGGGCTAAAAGCATGAGATCGGCTGGGCCGTGTGTACTATATGGCATAAGCTAGTCCCTGTTTGTGATTAGAAATTATATTCAAGTGTAGCACAAGTGTAGTAAAATGCTTACTAAAACATTATCTCTGGCTTTATAAAATAATTGAAGAGCATTACAAGCGCACCCTTCAGATAGTTTCGCGGATTCTTTGGTTATCCCAAAATTGCGGGGCCATTATATATGTTTGAGATGGTGTGCCTAAGCCAAACCGTTGGAAGTCTTGCTGCCGCGAATTTGAACGTGGTAGGGTCCTTACGTGAGAATTTTTCCGTGCTCTCCGAGAGACGATATTAAAGACTTCAACGCCTTAAGCATTAACTGGGATTGCTTATGATTAAGCTTTCCTACGTAGGCGTTCAGATTGAAACCTCAGAAATATCTATTCATCAAAGAGTATAGTTCGGCTTTTTTGTGTAAATTTTTTCAATTCGCCTCACACACTACTTTCAGCTGCTTGGATGACCAAAATTTACGTACTTTCCTAAGAGTGAAGTCACTGAACGAAGAATGATCTCCAATCCAAGGATCCAAACGTGATACCTTTGCTCGTGTTTTGCTTTTATTTCTTCTGAATCGTTACGATGCCATGTGCACATCGTATCCAAAATTTCTCGAAGAAGACCTTCTCAGAAGACCAAATCTCAAGTCATCTTCACTCTCAATATTAATTTGTATGAATATTCGAATATTTTTTAAAAGAGTTCGTTACATTCCGTTCTTACGAAGTGTGGTAATTTGATACCCACCCACTGATATCACTTAAATGAATGCTAATATGCCCTATAGCTTTTAAGAGCAGTTTTCTGTTCAGTCGCGAATAGAGCCGTTAAGTGACAGTTAAAGTTTTCAATTTCTTTTTTTTTTTATTACTTGTGTCAATTTATTGTACATAAGTAACTAATATTCACCTTGAATATGATCTCAGCGCCTTAAGGGCATTTTAGAGGAAGGTTGGCAAAATTCAACAACCTAATAATATTAAGTGTGGGCGTATAAAGAAGAAAATACTTATTTATGGGACATTTATAGTCTAATTTGGATTATACAGTCCAGAGGTCAATGACCAAAAATGGATGCAGATGTCCGTAGATACAATCCGGAACAATTTTATGTTCGTCAAGAAGTCAGGAGCTTACGATTGGCCAGAACCCATCAGCTTATAATATAAAGTGAAAAACTCTGAAAATTGAAAATTAACTGGCAACGATCAAGCTTAAGATTTCTACAACGTCAGGGCATAGAATGAGATCGTCCATAGATCTGTTTGTGTTTAAAAGCCAACTTAATTTCTCTTTTAAAATTTTGTTTCTAAAGAAGTTGATTGCGCTCTTTCAAAAGCGTCTTCCATCACCACCTCGATACCGTCCATGCCAGCAATGTTTAGCCGAAATTGTAATTTGAAGGAAAAAAACTGATCTGCTAAGAGTGAAAACACTTTTGGCTTTACAGAGCAAAACCATAGTGAAATATAATATTTACGACTTTGTTGGGATATCGTACCATAAAAACGATTATGAGTTGCAAGTTTGCTTTTGAATTACGACGGAATTCTGTAGCCGATGCAATTGCTTGCAAAAAAAAAAAAAAAAGAAAACATTTTATATCCTTTCAAGGACTTTATAGAAGACTTTAATGATAAGGAGGAAAAACATTGCAAGCGGCTTATAAAGCTTTGCTTGCAAGGTCTGTTCTGTTGTTGATTGAAAGCGACCCCATTATTTTCGAGATCTAAAGGCTTGAGTCGTTCCGGTCGGCAATGAAAAACGAGTTTTTTTTATAAAGTAAGATGGATTTACGGGCTTTTACCAATAATTGAAAAAGTTTCCTAATTGACGGAATTTCTTATGTTACGGATGATTATGATTTACTGTTGTGATGGATATAATAAAGAATTGTATACACTATGCTTGGACGCATGAATTTATTTATCAAGTTTTAGTAAAGCAAAAGAATGTGAAAGTTATTCAAGCTTAACGTTGCAAAATTTTCTCGCCACTCGCCACTTATGAGAGATGATGATTGAATTTAAATGAACGCTATGTTAGGTTTAGAAAGTCTTCAATATGCAATAATATTTCCAAATTATTTTATAAATATTTTGAAAGCTTCCTCCGGAACCGAATAATAAAATCAAGTCATCCAAGTAATAGCAACTGTTTCAGTTAAGTGATGATTCAATTCAATTTTAAATAGGAAATGTTCTGAAAAAAAAAAAAAAACTGCGAGAAAATTGAATTTTACGATTTCATAACAACACACACTACCGCAATGATAAATTACTTTTTCAATTCAATTGCATTTTAGTACTGAATAAAAAAATGTGGAAAAAATCAACAAAAATATCATCATCATTATCATCATTATCATCATTATCATCATTGAGCACATCATCAACAATTTTGATGCGGCTGCAGAAAATGAAAATAAAAACATTTGAGGCTCGAAGCCAAAAAAGAAAAAAAAAAAACAAAAACAAAAACAAAAAAGGAAAGAAAATCAGTGGCATATTTGTTTTTTATATTTTCAATTAATTTTTAAAAAGTAAAAAAAAGAACTTAAAAATTGCAACAAAAAAAAAAAAAAAAAAAAAAAAAAAAAAAAAAAAAAAAAAAAAAA
>KK502424.1:1694275-1709822 GCA_000688735.1 Glossina austeni | reverse complement strand
AAAAAAAAAAAAAAAAAAAAAAAAAAAAAAAAAAAAAAAAAAAAAAAAAAAAAAAAAAAAAAACAGCAAGAAAGAAACAAAAAGCGTACGAATGTCATTATTAAAGATAGCGTTGTTTACACAATCAAACAACAACAATCGAAATAAAGTTGTCAACATTATGTATCGGTGTGTTTACATAAAGACGAATACGAATAACGGACTTACAGCAGCTTATACGATTGCAGCCGCTGTAGCCGATGCTACTGCCGCACTTATTATTGTTTTTGTAACAAAACTCAATGACAGGCTGTATGACGAATTGAAGGCAATATATATAAAAAAAAAAAAAAAAATACATATATAAATAAAAATGAGGAGAAGAGTAGAGACCACATAATAGACAACAATCATCGAGGCACGTACAAAAGCTCAACAATTTGCAATTGAAAAATCCCCAAATGAAAAATTTTTGTTTTTATGTGCATTTAAACACATCCACACACGAAAACACAACAGCAAACCGATACGGACACGTATATATATATATATATATATATATATATCTAAAAAATACTGAGCTTACGGCGATTAGCGGTTTCGCAGTACAAACGTGCACCATCGATACCAAATTAATCGGAATGTCATGCCATAGTTGTAAAGTTGGAGTTGGATTCTTATAGTCCCGTGCCGTGAACCTTAAACGAAACCGCCCTGTATTTTGCGCATCTTCGATCGTAGCGGTAGTGAGTGCTCAGATGGTGAAGGCATAACACTTATCGATTGGGTACACACCCATTGGGGTGCGATCACGAACTTCCTATTTCTTTCTCTCTTCTTTCTGACAGTATCGCGACACACGCATAAAGGACAGCCTATGAGTGATTGGTCATATTGATAAAAAAAAAACAAGGGCGAAAATAGGGCATGAGCTCCTCAATTTACTTTTTTAGTGTTTATAAAACAAAATTCGAAATGTATAACTACATCTTAGACATGGTATTGATCGGTGAAATCTGATACTTTCTTCTTGACGCCTGTCGTTATTTACGATATATAATAAGTACGGTATACGACAGAAGCGGGTTTACAACAACGCAACAACATCTATGTCATCCAGTAGCTGATAAAGTAAAATTCAGGTGTTCAGTACATTGCAGACATTTATTCTAGCATCGATACTTGAGAGGGAAAGAACTAGATTTTTATAAATTCTGACAATTACTTAAAAAACTCTCTCTCTCTCTCTTGGGTGTAAAGAATATTTCGGAAGACCAATTCGGGCATTTTAAAAACCGTTTGAAGACTTTTGCATTAAGTATACCAGTGAAGATTAACGGAATTTCGAGATCCTTCAGTGTAAACAATCGATGTACTTTCAACCAAACTTTCTCTCACTGACTTAAATGGATAATAAGAATTGTTGAGAGAGATAAAAGAGTGCAAGTCGCGTCTTCCAATATTTCTCCACCAAAAGAGATGAAATAGTAATTTGATGAGACGTCTGCCAATTTTCTTACTGTGTCAGAATTGAATTTCCGGTTCTGGAACAAAACGAACTAGAGAGCCAGCTTTTGTTGTTTCAGAAATGATCGTATTTGGAAGATATATTTTGCAGTACCCAATACGTTATGTAAAAAAATGCTACGAACGTGCAAGAAAAGCCCTGAACCGTAGGCAGAATATTTTCGGAGCCTGTAAGAAACCTTTTAATGCTTAATACTAATTTTTATTTTCTCGAACTCTTACTCGCACTTTGAGCGATCCTCTTAGCTTTCGCCAAAGCCTACCTACTGGTGAAAATAAACGCCGCTCGCATACAGGGTGTCAATCTTAGCGCAAAAAAAGTTAATCAGTAATGTTTGGTAACTTATTCGTTCACTAAAACGGTCGAACAGGCACCATTTTCGAAAAACTATGACACAATTATACCACAAGTCATAAACTGTCACTCGTAGTAATTCGAGAAGTTGCGTTTTCTAAGACCCAGATATGTTAGTTTCGCTTGTTTACATACGTAAACAAATGAGAGTGCATCGCATTACTTGCAGTAATTTTTATTTACAAGATCATAACTTTGTTTCCAGCTCCCAATCAACGAATGCACAGCGACTGCATCTAAAAAATATGCTCGTTTTTTTTTTTATCAAAAATGTAGCGAAATTTAGGAGGATACGTATTGCGGAAAATAAACGGCGGACAAAACCTTCGTCAAAACAGCAATAACCTCAGCAGTGCGCTGAACACAAAACGTTAATTGTCTAGATATGTTTGGTTACAAGAAGAAAAAATAAAGTGAAGGGCTCAGGATTAAATAGTCTAAACCACTTCGCTTAACAAGGTTATTGTGGTTGTGGTTGAAAAAGTGCAGCGACCCGAACTTTTTTTTTGTGGGTGCTCGATCTTCGGTGTACAAAATTTCATGAAAATATCTCATAAATGGCGAACTGTAGATTAAGCACAACAATACAAGACGGGCAGAAGGACAAACGATGGGTAGAAGGACAGGTTAGCTTAGATCGATTCTAAAGATGGATCATTCTTGGGACGATCCGGGTATTTTATACATCCGCACAAATTTAATGTACCCTTGTATCGCAAGTGGTGTAGAATATAATAAAGCTAAGTTTCTTCTGAATCGAAACAAACTCGGATGGTCTTTGAAGTAAGTATGCCCAGTGACTTACCCATCATAGTAATAGAGGCAAAAAATTTTGCTCGAAGCAGATGCTGGCTAGGAAAGCAGCTTATGAGTTACTGCCATTAAGCAGCATGACAGAGTCGATGCCGTGCTATTTGCAGTTTAAACGATTGTTTTAAGCAATTCAGAAAAACCCGCATAAATTTGACAACAAAAGCTGTACTGAAGCTGTACATGTAATGTTGAGAACCACATTAATGGCATATCAGAAATGAAAAGAATAATCAGAATTGAGCCATTCATCGTAAATATCTGCTTTCGCATATTTTTTCACATTATTTGTTTCGTACTCCGCCGAACACTTGATATAACTTGAATAAGCTGTGATCAAGAAGGGCTCATGAAAATCTTCAAGGCCTTATTGTGCTCCTGGAGAAACATAGAAAAGTGAATTAGGACAACAAAAGATACATTTTTGGTGTCATAAAAATGTTTTATATGTGTTTACAATAATTATTGTAATTCATTTGTCATTTTGTTGCCCAGAAGCCTAATACTTTTTATGCAATATGTTGTATGTTTATACCTCAAAGTACTTAAATATCTATAATAACAGTGAAAATCACTGTGATGAACCGAAAATAAAATAAATAACGAAGAATTGCGAAACTGTGTAACTGATTTGATACTTGTGCTTGGTAGTAAAGCCTTTAAAGCGCACGGTTCGTAACACATAGTGAGAGAATCATATAGCACAGGCCACCGTACAAGTAACCATACAGAGAATGCGATATACTTTGACCTTATGCAGTGCAGTATATTATTTCAGTCTCATCATTGGCGTGGCATTGACTGACTACCGTTAATTTGCAAATAAAAGTATCTTCATACACGAACATACACAATTATGCATGTTGAGGTGCATGGACATACTCTCTCTCTATATATATATATATATATATATATGCATATGTGCGTACGCATTTTTATGTATGCATATTGCTTATGCTTGTGTGCATGTAAGTGCATGTATATTTTGGACAAAATAATGCAGAAAATCAACATCATCATCACTATTTCAACAACATTGATTGTTATTCCTGTCTACATCACTGTGTATGCTAATAATTGCTGTGACTGTTTGTGATACCTGCTGCTGAATATAAGTATGTGTGTGTGTGTGTGTGTTTGTAAATGCATAATGCATACAACTTCATTTTATATATATATATATATATATATATATATGTATATGCAACTACATGAAATAGACATTTGTTTGTGTGGATAGTTGCGTTTCATTAATAATTGTGTCATGTGTTTTGTATATATATATATATATATGTATATGCAACTACATGAAATAGACATTTGTTTGTGTGGATAGTTGCGTTTCATTAATAATTGTGTCATGTGTTTTGCTTTCATCATTTATTCAATGCCATGCTGTAGATTTTTCAGTTGAGTTATAAATTCATCCCCTTTTCCATCCATCCAACACTCGCAATTGGCCATAGCTGCAGTCATAGCTGCATATCCTTATCACAATTTCATATATGAACACGCGCTCACGTTTTTGTTGAAATTCATGACATCGTGATTAAGTGAATGAATTGCGGAGTTATCACTGCGTATACAGCACAATTACAACTGCCTTGATGATAAGATAGAAATGAAAGAGCAGTTATGCACATGGATGGCAAGCACATATGTTTTCTTCTTTTTTTTTTAAATATGTTCCATATGTTGTTCATTTGGGTAATTTTATAGATTTGATTTCTTTCCGATGATTTAAGAATTTTATGTTTGATTTCGAAATTAGCAAAGATAGAGCGCAACCCAGTACCGTTTATTTCCTCGCGAACGCATACTTATTCGAATACATAGCGATAATTACTTAAATCGTGTTCTTACATTCTGAAAGGATTTTTATAAGAATGTCCTCGCTCACGATAGGCTCCTCATGCTTTTTTTATAAGAATGAAGTTATATTCATTTTATCAAAACGTCTGCAACACTCAGAAGGCTTCAAATTTTGAAGCTGCCCGGTAGATAAGAATCGTGACTACCACTAAGAGTGCTCATGTGGTTCAAGTCTTAATGCGATGAGTTTATTATGGTCGTAGAGAGAGATAGTGAGTGTTTAGTCAGTAAAGGCATAACACTTACCTATTGGGCACACACCCTCTAAGGCTGCTGCTGCTGTTCCCCTATCTCTTTCTCTTTCCTCACTTCTTTCCAACTGTCAACGTATTACACGAATAGGGGACGTACGTATTTATGATTGCATAAGTATATTGAAACTCTAAGCATATTTGACAAGATTCTGAAAGCCTTTAGCAGAACTCATTTGTGAAATATTTTTTCTTAGATTTTGATAAATACCAGGACACATTTTAGAGAAAGGCTTCCTAGCCTAGCTATGAAGAGTAAAGTTCTGTAATTTGGAAAGGTTTTTTGGCATAATCTGTAAGCTTAGACATGCTAAGGGGCCCTTATGAGAAGAAGGTAGGAGCAGGAAAGTGCCCACTTCCTTGACAGCGGAAATTGCTTTTGGTCTCCTGCAAGTGCTACGTATCGCCTTTTATACCCTTTTGTAAATCACTATCTTCAGTGATCAGGAATCTAAATTTAAAATTGAATGTGTCCATTTTTGTTGGGCGTTGGATGCTGGTTAGCACTCATACTCGTTAATTTTCGTATATCGAAGAGCTCCATAGATTCTTGAAGATTTTTTTGTATTACTACTAATACTTGTACCGAAGTATGAATTCGGAAGCAAGCTGAAACTTCAAGGATTTGTACGGAGGTTTCCAACCGTCTGCAATGAAGAATTCACATTCGAATGGGTTCTGGAATGAAGTTAATATTGTTGTGACTTTTGAGCATCACTGTAGTAGATCGTGCTTTGCTTTTTTTTTAGACATTTTTTTCATGGCAAATATTCTAAAGCGATAGAAAGAGATCCAATAACCAAATGCTTAAAACGATTGTTCAGTTCGGTCAGGCTTCTCAAGCATTTTTGCTGAAGTTGCCCGTAAACATATTATGACATATTAATGGAACTGTTCATTCTTCAATGGGGTTAACTGTCTTTCGCAGAACCTACCTGTAGAGATCACCCCATCATGCTTCATATTAGAATGCTTAAGCCGGACATAGAGCAGTATTATTTTCTGCTTTTCCCCTCGTCTAGCCAAATTGTTTTTCACCATTACCGTGCCATAGAGGATATAGAGGATTCATCCTGCCTGAATGGCTCTATTAGAACAAGAAAATCTTTATATAGAATAAAGAAAATTAAAGCATATCCAGTTCGGCTGCCGTTAGTTTAGGTTTAGGTTAGATGTACTAGTGAATAGACCATATGTGTAACTAAACTCTATCATCCATCTAATAGAGCATAAAGAAAAGCATACGCACATGCTTGACCATACTATAGTTTGAAGACTATTTTCCCGTGGTCCCGTAGCTATCGTGATATATTTTAGTTTCGGCCGTTCCCTGACATGATATCGGCTCCTGTTCTAATTATTTGAGCAATTAAAATGCTTCAAAACCAAATAAATTATTAAAAAAATGAGTGGCCTCCACCCCCGCGCTATGTAAGTTCATTGTAAGCATATATTTAGCCCGTAAATTTCGCTTTCATCTGAAGTCACTCAGCTTTCGAAAAACGATGTTATTGGCCAACACTCAACAGCAAAACATATTTAAGTAACACTTTACCTGAGAACAATACTTCTGTTACATTGTTAGGAAAATGTATTTCAAGCTTCGTATCCCACGGTCCATTGAGAAATTGACGTCACAAATCCTCCAAGCTACACTTAAAATCACTCCTATAATGCCGTCCCTATTGTATTGTATGCTGTGTGTAAATCTTTTATTTATTACAACATAATATCCAAACGAAAATTAAATGTTGTTTGAAACGACATCATACGTTGTGCTCTTAGTCTTCAGCAATATGCCAGATTAGGTAGATAAGGTGCCAAACTTCGCTGAATCAATTACTGGACTACAGCATTCTGGCATTGATCCATAATATATATGTATATATATGTATATATATATATATATATATATATATATATATATATATATATATATATATATATATATATATATATATATAGACAGGGGAACTTGCATATCTTAACCAACAACTGGGCTTTGTTCACTCGAACCGAGCATGTTATCCCATGCAATTTTGCCTAATTAGGAAATGGTATCAACCTGTTGAGTAGTTTATCTTCAGAGTTCCGGGATCAGTGCGATACAGTTAAATTTGATAGTATTAGATTTTGTTAAAAATAGGAGGAGCGTCTGGAGTAATCACCAAGAGTATCCCCTAAAAAAGAAGAGGCGATAATCTTTCAGTCGTTCAATTTTAATGTCGATGTTGATGGTTCGCCTACTCTTCATCATGTTTATTTGGGTTGTGGATATCGTAACGCTTCTACTATTTGACACTCTTAAGAATTTAGCAGCATTATCTTTTGAATCGAGCAGAAGAATTAAAGTTTTTACCAACTGGCGTTCCTTTTTTGTTTCGGCACAAAACTGCATCTATTCCAAGCTCCAAGAAATTATGTTTTATACGTGTTAGTGCCATAATTAATACAATATACGTGTAGCTTAAAGATAGTAATTTCAAATGAAGACGTCAAGGGTTTATTCAGCGTCCTAGAAAAAGTCACGCACTTGTTCACAAAGCTATTATAAAATATGTTGTACATCAATTAAAGTTTGCAAGAATGAGATTTTATCTTGTTGCAACGACTTCTTGAACCAAAACAACACAAATAAAAGTGTTCTGCTGATATCTTAACCTATATTTTAATGGATGAGTTTATATTCGCGGGTCTTGGAAGCATATGACTTTCCTCTGCTCGTTTAGCTGCAAAGAACTTCCTAAATACAATGTAGTGTCAAAGTTAAAGGAACAACACAAAAAAAGGCTACCATATATAAAGGGTCATTACGTTTTCGATAGCCAGCAATAAACTAACCGTCCTGTTGGAATATGAACTTTAACATACTTTAGGGGCAAGCGCACTAACCCTAAACCGCAGAGAAAAGTAAAACCTACTATGACGACTCGATTTGGATATCCTTTAGAAATAATGAGTTAAATTTAAAAAGTAGTCGCTGCAAGTGCTGAAAATGTTTTCATTAGGAACGAAACGAACTTTATCTAAATGAAGAGATAAAATTTTGGCAAAAAAAAAAGAAGGAAAACAGGAAAAACACTTAACACCACACATACATATTCCACACATATTCTGGTTGTACAAACAATTAAGTTTCAATTTGCACACAAGCTAAAAAGACTAGAAAGGAAAAGAAGAAGAAGAAGAAAAAGAAGAAAGTAGAAAAAAACGAAGTCTAAAGACCTTTCAGAGTTCCAAAAACCATTCATTTCCTTAATAAAACACATATACACTTGCATTCATTCACAATCTGACAAGTGACACCTACAAACATAAAAATAAAAAAAGCGAAAACATGGCAACGAAACTTACATACAATCAACAATATATAGTATCATATACACATATAGTGTATAGCAAAGAAGAGAAAAAAAAGAAAAGCACTCCTCATTTATTTCAATTGTTATTTTTATGTGTGCCTCAAGTTATGCTACAATTTACGTAATATTCTTTCTCCTAAAAGCAAGTGACAATTTGTATCTGTATGTGCGTTTTAGGGTTAGCTTTATTTTCATGCCTCTTGTTCAATTTTTTGATCTTTTTTTTTGTTTTTTTTTTTGTTCTGTTTACAATCAAAAGTTTGTTTTACAAATATTTTTTGTTGGTTTAACTCAGACACAAAATAAATGATCAAAGCGGTTTATGAATTCGTCACCATCATCACTGTTGCTGTTATTCCCTCATTCTCATTTCAAACTTTTAAGTTGCCAAAATATTCGTGTGGTTTTTTTTTGCGGTACAATTTTTGAAATTTTAACATTCGATGAAAGCGTAGTGAATACTTTTCTGAATGCCAAAGAGAAAATATTCGCGTATTTTTGTATGGTGACAGCATGTGGTGCAAATTTCTCTTTAATCTTCTACAAAAAAAAAAGTGTAACATATATAATGGTCGTTGAGTCATTAAGTTTCATTTCGCGTCGAACTTTCCATTATTTACGAGCTGTGTATAGAATTTGTATAACTATTAATATGTATGGTTGGGGTGACTTGAAATGCTTTTCACACTCTGTTAGAGCTAAAAGCTAAAACAACTAGAGCTGTTAAAGCTAATTCTTTTGTGAAACCAAACCCTTATGAGAACACACTAAACCAAAGTGTCCCATATTTTTAGATATATGAAAAGAAAAGAAAAATTATTGCCAACCATTAGGCTATTTCGCTCATATTGCTAATATCAAGTAAGACAATGTAGGTCTAAGCAAGTCCATACTTTAATGAGAATGAATCTTATGTACTAAGTTAGCCTATTTAAATAACTCATACTTATATATATATATAATATAGGTAAAGGAGAGAATTTAGCTTCAATTTTAATCAAGCTACTACACACCTGATTTTAATTAATTAAAAAAACTGATATTTCTATTTCGATTACTTTAAAGCTTTACTTGCTTTCATTTTTAACAACAAACTATAAATCCATCTCGCTATTAGTGGAATAAGACAAACTTGGTGGCTCTTTTTTGGCAGTAATCAACTGAATGTTTTATTTGTTTCATAGCAGCAGTCAGCTATTATAACACTCATCTCTCTATCACTCAACTCAGCGAACACATCTTTAATACGCATCTATTATATAAATGTTGTTGTTTTTGGTTTTGTTTTAATTTGTGCTTTTATTTAAGTAACTTTACAACTGCTGACAACAGGAAATGTTATCTTCATTACTACAGTTACTCATTTCCGTTTCAAATATTGTATATACAACGAACTTGAAACACTGCTACACGATACATATAGAGTTTAAGAGCATTAAATATATAAAATTTTCTCCTTTGTCTTTATGTAACGTATACCTGATAGTCTACTTTATATATATATATATATATATGATGATAATCTGTGTATTTACACGCACACCTTTTCCATATTTTCCTAACTATTCATTCATTTATTTATCCGTACATTCGTTTTTTTTTTTTTGTTATTTTTTTCGTTTTTTTTTTCTTTCTATAATGAACTTTCTTGGCAGTTCTCCATACATTTCTTTTTTTTTTTTTTTTTTTTGTTTCTTTTGTTTTTCCTGTTATTTAGCTAATTTTCAACCACCGCCTTCGCGAATTCGTTCGCTGATACTTGACATACCTTCATCATCATTTAGTGCTTATACCACCAGTGCGCACTAGTATGTCTTAAGACTTAACACCCATCAAAGTGAAAAAAGAAATTTCATTCAGTTCAGATCGAATCTTTTAATACCCCTTTGAAAGATTTTTTATATAATCCGATATATTTTGGAATTGAAGAAATTTTAAGAAGTTTTAAGAAAAACATTGCGACACTATCATAAACGTCATCTACAACACTTAATGCGTGTGGTAATGAACTCTCGGTTTACAAGGAAATGTTTTCCTACAAGTAAGTTATCGTTGTCACATAACACATGGAAAAGATGTATGAGTCTTGTGTGTATGTATCACATTATAATATACTTAACATAAGGTATTAAAGCTTTTAGAGTAAACATAATAATATTATCGAATAGCATATAACATACAGGAAGAGGAAGTTTATCCGAAATGTTTAAGAAATCCTGTGGATATATGGATCATTATGGCACTATGTTGAAATGGGTACGCAAAGATATAAAAGGTAAAGTTTTCTCTTTTTTCTTTTTTCTTTTTTCTTTTGTGAAGACATGAGCGTGAAAATTTCAACCGAGCTTATCAAAAGTAGTGATGCAGAAGTGGACATGTGTAATCCAATTTTGCTGATAATTGCTTATCTATATATATATATATATGGTTCATTAGGTCTCATTTGTTTTTTTCTACGCCTAACTAAGATGTGATAAATTGAATATACCTCGTACGATGAGCATAAGAAATAAATGAAAAACAAAATACACACACTTTTCTTTTACACACTTTTCCTTTCGTAATTTTGTTAGCTGCTCTTCTTTGTGTTTTCTTTTCTTCTTCCCCATTTTTTCTTTTCCAAGAAAGAAGATTAATTAAGAAAAATATGAAAATTGTTTTGATTCATTACCAGTGAAATTTTTATTTTTTAGCCAAACCCCGATCTCCCAACACTGTTTCGCTTATTCGTCTACTTTAAGTATGTTGTTCCATAAGATGTTAGAAAAATAAATTTATCCTTGTTTTTTTTTGTTTCTTTGTCCGTTTTTCATGTCTCTAAAGTCACAAACAATAAAGTGTCCGCCAGTCATAACGAATTATAAGAAAAGCAGCATAAACAACTGATGCTGAAACTTATTTAAAATAAAAATAATAACGATGAAAAAAGAAAATATTATATATATATATATATATATAAAATTAAGAGGATTTAAATGACTCTGGTATTGATTCCAGAAGACTTTCTATACGAGATTCTAGACATTTTATGATAATTGAAAAATCGCAAGGATGTGTATTAAAAAGAAAAGCTCTGGGTAAACAAGTATTACATGCATGTAAACTAAATAGTTGATGAAAGATTAAAAGCTTAATGAAATTAGATTCTTATCATTCAAATCTTTTTAAGTAGTTTTACGCTATATCTTGTGCATTTTATAGGAAAAGTTTCAGTTCAGTAAAAAAAATATTGCGAAAATTCTTACAATTTCTAAAATAAACAAAAAAAGTAGAGAGAGATTGAGAGAGAGAGACAGAGAGAGAGAGAGAGAGAGAGAGAGAGAGAGAGAGAGATAATAATCTTTGACCAAAGTTTTTCCTCATTACGGGCATGTTAGAAAGCTGATTGAGATCATCCTCGCGCTAGTTTTGTAGTAATTGTCGTCCTAGTAGTGGGTCGACATATGTTTTACGTTCAAGATAATAAATACTAATGAGAAATGCAATCAAATTTCCGCTATAAAATTTTTGACTGTCTCACAACTTTGTTATGATGGTTTTTCTTTATACGCTTGCTTCGCAATTTCAAACACAATCGCACTGATGTATTCCTTAGGTCAAGGGTGTGTAGGCAAAATTTGAATTTCTTATCTTGAGTACACCTAAGAATCAGCATAAAACAACTATAGGCACTACAATGGGCCACAGCTCGTCACTAAATATCGTACACTACCATACAGTTATTCATATGACGACTTTTTGAAGTAAGATGTTGTACGCGAAGTGATCGTAAAAGTGGTCCAATCCAAATCATTTTCCATAACGCTCGCACTTTGGGCTCATTGTTGAGCAAGATAGCTCATGCGATATTGGTGTTTTGAAACTTGTATCCCAGGGACCCTCCTCTTCCGGCTACACCTAAAAGAAATACATGTGCTTTAACTCTTATGAGGACAAACGGACGGACGGAACCTTGTTGCCGAACGAGCTGATCTTACGCCATGAGTCACTCTTTACCCTGCCTTACCTACGATCCCTGTCGGTCCGCGACTTTGAATAGAACACTCCATAAGCTAAAGACATCGGTGTACCAAATGCCATTAAAATATCTGAATAATTGCGACCTGTAGGTTGAGCACAAGAATATAAGAGGAACAGATGGACGGAGATCGCTAGAGAAAGTGATTTCGAATCGATTGGCATCATAAAAGCTGAATTTATTTTAAGTACGTCTGGCATACGTCCCCGTAAAATGGACATATTTTTGCACCATGAGTGATGTAAGGGGTATATTAGAGAATATATTTAAAATGTTCGCAAAACTTACATTCCCTAAGAATTTGAGAAACTATGAGTTTTGAGAATTAATAATCAATTCGAATATTAAAATATATTTATCTAGTCAAGTGAATCTTTTTATTCTGCGTTAAGTAAGTGACGTTAATGCGCGAAAATGATTAGAAATAGGAGTAAAAGTTGTTCTCAGAGCATAAAATGCTGTTACTTAGCATAAAATTTATGAGAACTGTGTCAACGCCATTAAAGAAAAGAAAAGCCCTTCATGATCTATGTTATAAAAAATCAATTAGTGTATTCATCTTTAGAAATCACTCAAATCAAAATATTTCTCAGCAATTCGCAAAACTGCTTTTGAAAATCCAAATTTATTACATAATAAAGTTCGCAGCTTGTTTACTGTATACGGAGTAGCTTGTCTGGTTGTAAGGTAACGGTAGTTCTCCTAATTTTTTGTTTTATTTGTGATTGGCTAAAATGCAGCCATAAAAATTATTTCCTAGACTAAGTTATAAGAAGAATTGAAAAAGTGATACAAGGGTATAATCTTTTACAGCAGCAAAGGATCCTAAAATTTATAATTTTATAAATTACAAATTATAATTTAGTCATAAAAAATTTAAAGTTGGTATTAATTATCGAATTGCATTTTACGCAAGGTTTACGCATAACTTAAACTTAGGTGACCAAGTTTACAGTCGATTAACTTTCATAGCATAGTAAACACATAAGCCTCCAAAGGTTACTTAAGTGCAGCTAAGAGATAGATATGGTACCCATTATATAGTATTATGTAGTATTTTCAGGCGACCGCTTCATCAGATTAATTTTCGAGAGGCTTTCTTTTAGCAACTTCGTCGCTCTTTGCAGAGAACAGTTTGTGATACGACTTGCTAAAGTGGTAACATATGATCCGTAAAGGCGAATAGAGTTCATATTATGTACGACATTGAAGTAACCTATCGGGCTCATAGTATTTTGATACCCTTACCGGAACCTTGAGGTCATTATCGTTTAGTAGGAATGGGCAAACTATTCTGCTTTCTATAAGCTTTTCTACGAACAAGAGTCTTAGCATCGACCTCCTTTTCGCTAGATATTACAGATGATTTAAAAGCATCCATATGAATGGATCCTTATGTTTGGACTCCATCCGAGATAATGTAATGCGAACAATAACAATTGTATCCAAGTTGTCCAGAGTAGCAACAGTAATTAGGAGACTAAACTAGCGTGGCCATCTATGCATGTTTTCACCAGTGATATATACTACCCTTTGGTTATATAAGGGTCGCCATATTCTTTAGACCATCGTTTAATAAAACCTGGAGACCCTCTTGCTTGGCTAGTAACGGACTGAATATGTCGCTTAAAGAAGATGTTGGTATCAAATCTTATACTTAGGCCGTAGATTGATCCAACATTCGATCGTAAATGAAATACGAAAAACTTATTAACACAGTTCTAGAGAGATGCGAACATTTGCATTTCACGAATAAAAAGAAATCCGACCCAAGAATGTCAATTGTTGGCCATTCACACTGTTGGCCGATAAATGAAATCAAAAATAGGCGAAGATGTAAGTGCACTATACGTCTAAGTGAGAAACGAAAAAAAGTAAATAAAATTTACATTATCACCTATCAAGACTGTTGTCGGCACTTGCTTTCGTATATTGCTTTCGTGTATCCATGTATTGCTTGACATTCAGTCCAAGTTTATATATAAAAAAAAAAATTGTGCGTCAAATAACTTTTTTCAAAGTGCACTTAACCTTTTCACGTCTCAGAGTCACGTATTTGGGGTACTATGTGGGATAGGATTTTTTTAAACATAACTTGCAAAACATCGAAAAAACTGGGTTTTGCAGGTATCCGAACTCGTACGGATGCCACTTACCGTTCAAGGGTTTACTAAGTTTGTGCCGACGTATCCAAGATCTAGAAGGATTTGGGGTACATATACGTCTGTTTGTGTGGCAATCCATGTATTCGCTCGGCATCACTAGCAGGCAGACTACACTTTATCACTGAAGCTCCATGAAGTAATCAAATCATAAGGAAGTCTTTTATAGAAACGCATCTATCTTTAGTATAAAAAGATACTAGTGGCGATACTATTAGTCGATACAGTCCTAAACGAAGTGAGCAGAAGGGCATGTAACTGTCGTTATATGACGAACAAGTGTAATATGTTCGCGGAGCCACGCCCGCAATACGTAATCGAATTTTAAACTCTTTCCAATATTAGAGAAAGAAAGATCTTACAATGGCAGAAATTGTTTTTTTAAAACTAGACAAAGTTTTTAAGCCTCAAAAACCGAAGGCCTTTCAAATACAATACAAGCGAAAGACATGTGGAAGATGTCGTACGCCTTCTGGCCTCGTGTGTGGACATCACATTTTGAATAGAAAAATCAAAGACCAATCTAGTGACACCGATCTTGTAATTCCTTTTGCCAATACTCAGAAACTGCTCAGAAATCAGACTGGCCGTATCCATCTTTATCTTCCTTGCTCATCAATGATTCATACGGTTTAGAAGAGTTTGTTCTTTGATGTTACATTCAAGGACTTAGTATCTCTGTGAGTAGTTATTTAACTCTTATAACAGTTAAATAGAATCGAAAAAGGGTTATGGTTTTGGTTTTACAGCAGATGGGGGCAACAGACTCTGAAAATATCCAAATTGTGAAGTAAACGTTACTTGTAACAGCGATGCCAGTTGAACGATCAATCTTAGCCAGTGTTATAATTTGAATTTTGTTTGAAATAAATGCAATTTTTTAATGATCGCTTCTTGCAAAACTCATAATTCTAACTATATTTCTAACTGGACATTCCGATCCCAATTATTATTAATTACAGTCAATATTTATGAATATTTTCTTATTCATATGTTAAGGTTGGGCTAAAAAATAATTTCAATCAAAGTACGAATTTTTTAATTTGACTGCAATGAGGTGAAAAATAAGAACCAGACGCATAAAGTTTTTAAGTTACAAATGAAATTTTAAAGTAGCAGATACGATCGGTGTGCCAAGCAGCAAAAAAATGCATCTATTTATATATATAGCAAAAAAAAAAAATATATATATATATATATATATATATATA
>KK502424.1:1629791-1693774 GCA_000688735.1 Glossina austeni | reverse complement strand
TTTGTGGCTTTAATTTTTTTTTTTTTTTTAATATTATTTTATACTTGTTGCTTGCTTAAATCATCATTTCTCGTTTTCATCTTTAACTTAAGGTTTTGTTGTTTATTTTTTTTTTTGTATTAAAAAAAAAGAAATGAAAAGAAAAGAAAAACACATATATACATATATAAATAAAAAAATTGTTTAGTTGTTTTTGTAGTTTTCCTTCAAAGGAGTTGCCTTGAATTGCCTCAAGTTGCTTTCTATACGTACGTTAGGTATGTATACTTACTTTTATTATGGTTCAGTGTTCATGTCAACTAACGCCTTTTGCATTCTATCCGGCCTTTTCTGTATAATAATCAACCATCCACCCATTTAACATTTACTTAACCTCAATCGAAAATTGTTTGCTCTAAATTCCCTCACGCTACTACCATCGCCTTTTTCCATAAACACAGAGAACTTATGATTTTTTCTGCTTCTTTTTTTTTTTTTTTCATTTTCAATTTCAAATCGTGTCTATGACTAGGGCGTCTACTCGAGAACGCCTAAGTCTTCAAAACATTATTCATCTTCACTCCAGTTATGCCGTTTTTGTTGTTTTTCATTTTTTTTTTTTTTTTCCTTTTTTAATATTTTTTCACATTTTCCTTTCTTGGTTTTTATTTTTTATTCTTATTTACTTTCTATGATAATGTTCATGTGCAGATGTTTGTTTGTATTATATTTATATGATTTGTCCTCTATTATTGTGTTTGTTGATTTTATTGTATAACAAATATTGAAAGCATTGAATCTAATCTGCGCCCCTTTTCTTTGTCCCTCGTATGGCTGTGTGACAGAGAAGATTTGTTTTTAATAAAAATAAAAATCATTTATTCTTCGTTTTTAGTATTTATTTGGTTGGTTGTCTTAAAGTCTTTGATTTTGGTTAAATATAATTTCGGTATAATCAGTTTTTTGATTGATTATTTAAACAAGAAAATGTCATGGATTTGATAAATTGATTTATTTGATAAGTAAACGGTCTCTTGAATACGAAAACAAACAGAACCCAGATGCGTTAAACTACTATAAAAGTTTACTTCTTTCTTCTTGTTCGCGTTTAATCTTGTGAAAATAAACAAAAATAATAATAATAATAAAGTTTTATAATTTACCGGCCTAAAGAATTATCAAAGAGTGCGAAGTCTGGTTGCATTTTGAATTAATTGCATTTTTTTTTTTTTTTTTTTTCACTAAATAGAAGAGCTTCGCAACCAATTATGCCTGTTCCTTCTGCAATTATGTTATAACATTTCGACCGACTTCATTTGCTGATTCATTTTGATAAACTCGACCATTTATTTATTCATCGAACGATGACAGAGTTTAATAATGTTTGCAAGTCGTTCAATTTATTTTATTCATTTGTGAACTGCAGTGGCGATAATCTACGCTCGCTATAATTTCCTTGATAACCGAACAATGCAACATAAAAAAAAAAAGAAGAAAAATTTGGCATTTCAGTAAACATTTCACAATGCTGTCGCGCTAACACTATCTAGAAGGATAAGAAGCTAAGAGATTGTTCTGATTGTAGGCGACGTTATATGAGGGCTGGAATTTGTTGGGAAACTGAGTGTGATAGTGGTTGCAATAAAAACCAACGTAAGAAATAATACAGATATCTTTGGGAAAGCGAAGCTCCAAGGAATGGTGTAAACGATGACGTTGCACACATATTTTTTGTCACTTCTTTTTTTTATTTGCACGCGAGCAGTTACTTCAAGCATTACATCAATAGATATATGAAGGTGTGGGTATTAATTAATAGAAAAATTTTTTAAGATTTTCGAAAATTTTTAGCTCTTAGTTCTTATGAAAACGTTTATAAATAAATTAACGCTGTTTTGATAATTGGTGTTTGGAAATGTCTTAAGAACTCACGTGTATTGCTTTCATTTTTTATACAAGTTTTATACAACTTTAAATAGGCTAATGAAAGGACGAAAGGACGGACGTAACTGACGAAGTTACTTAAGAGTCTCACGTGCATTGCTTTCATTTTTTATACAAGTTTTATACAACTTTAAATAGGCTAATGAAAGGACGAAAGGACGGACGTAACTGACGAAGCTACTTAAGAGTCTCACGTTTTGTTTGTCTTAGAAACAAGTATATATTCTTTTTTGCTTACAAAATATACCTTTTATCTAGGGAGTTCCCGTTACCTACTCCCAAGTGAAATGAACAGATTGATACGATTACTATATTTTCAACTTATAATTGTCACATGGAGAAGATGAATGGTCAATGAACGTATACGGATCAAATCCTGCAAATGATGCAAAATACCCACTGCTTTGTCTTCGTATAGCGCCAGGCAGCGATTAACCGCATGTAGAAAGCATTCAAATGCTGTATGTCGGCACTTTGGTGGTGCAGAATCGTCCCAAGTCGAATCCGAAGTCCGAATAAATATTTCAGTTCGACTTAAGCATATGCCTGCGAGTTCTTGTCTAAGAGCCTAATTACATAACTACAGCTGATTAGGAAACCCGTTTTTCAGCTCAAATTTGTTTGGTTGAAGAAACTGCACACATGCTGTGCCGCCATGCAAATTATACATGTATATATGTATGAGATATTTGTACTAAGAAGGGGTTTTTCTTACACTTTATTTTTTAAATCTCAACATGAATTCGAATTTTTTTAGCGTAAATTTTTGATTTAAGCGATTCGAATGCCGTGAATTACCCAAAATGTACAGAACATTACTGAAAACTGACGAATCGAAACGAAAGGCCGACTGGGTGAAATCATTTTATTCCAACGGTATTTGAACACTTTTAAAAATCTTAAACATATTTTCAAGTCACTTAATAAAATGAAAGGCGGTTATGATGGATCAAAGATGAAGATCAAGATAAATGGATTAATGGTTCCTTCGAAGCGAACCGAAGTCTAGTAAAGCGGATCAGTATTTCTAGCAAAGCGAGATAAAATGTAGTAAAAGGAACGTTAAATCACCTGAAACTTTTTCGTTCTAATTATAATCAAGCACGACAGATTTTACTATAACTGAACTGAGCTGAGTAACTGAAATCAAAAATTTTCGAGTTAATTTTTTTTTTATTTTTCTTTTACGTGAGATATGTGGTCGATATTATTTAAACAGATTTCAAAAGTCATTGCTTAACTTTTCTAACATTAAGGGCTTTTAATTGAGTGTTGTTAGAAAGTGACAACTCTAATTTTTGATTGAGGTGATGGCAACCGTGCATCATTGCATTCTCCATTCTTATGGCTATAAGGAATAGTATAGTAATATATATAATAAAGTGTAGAAATATACAAAATAAAACTTCATCACATCTAACTATATCTAGTAAGTGCGACACTTTTCAAAATGTGCAGCATGAATGACTTGCAGTTTTATCACGCAGAGATTTGTGATTTCTAAAGATTTAGAGAACTTTTTAAAGCTTTAGCGAAGTGACGGCTCAGTGGGTGCTCATCGTTTGTTAACCAGAGAATTGAGTCGCCATTACCGTTTCGCTACTTAGGCCGCCGCGATTGTGTGATATTACGCTCATGGATTTTTTCTTTTGGTCAAAGCCCAGCTGCCAAGGTATTTTTAAGAAGAACTAATGCATTGCGGCGGCCTGGGAAAGTGTATTATCATGATGCACATCTTTAAGTTCCAAAATGTCGTTCAAAATGTCCTTCAAACTCAAATAATAGTTGCATGATGAAAATATCACCAAACACCTAATCCCTAAGTTTTTTATTAAGGTTGTTGTCCGTAGTCTTCGAAGCAAAATAAGTAGTAATTCATATATTGAGCTCATTCTTTGCATTCTCTATATATACTTCGGGATTCCTACGCGTAGGGAATTGGATATTGATAGAAATGAAATAATTTAAAACAAATGAGAACATTATACTCGGACAAGGCCGACCGTTGGCTTCGCCAAATACATTTATCCGCATCGTTTCTTAATAGAACGTAAAAAATTACACAATATTTTCAGGCAAATGCATGCGTCCCACGAAAACCTGCATATTAGAGGAAGCCCAAGACATCACATGACAGGATCCAAAATGTAGCAAAATTAATTTACTTGCTAAAAATTTTATTACTTTTGAGTCATTAAAAGCTAGAAAATAGGCTTTCCCTTCATAAAAGGGCTTACCTTTCATGATAACTTCCATATATGTTAGTGTCTAAAAAATAGATCCAAGTTGTCCAGTTTTCTTACAATTCATTTTTTTACTAAATTGCTACTATGGACCAACTTTCATTATAAAATATTAAAAATTAAGTCTTCTTCTGAAGGAGTTACTACATCCGAGAATTCTTACATGGAGTGGGTCCAAGATATAGATCCATGTGGTTCAAATTTGGTCTGCTTAATTTTTGTCTCAAATAACTATCATGAACAGATAATTATTACTATAAACTATAAACAATTAGGCCGCTTTGTCATATAAAGGTTCACATTTGCTGAGCATCCAACCAGACTAGACTTACGTGGTCAAAATTCGGTAAGGTTGATTTCTACAACACGATATATTGAAAAGTATACCTTTTTATCATATGAAGAGTCGTTTTTCGTAGGAACTGTTGTTTGGCAGGGAACAAAGTTTTCATATCAGCGTAGAGGTACTGTCAATGTACTGTCACAGAGCGCGTAAAAAATGCATTTTCAATTCCGTTTGTTCTTGGGTCGAAACACGTCATTGTATCAAATTTCCTCAAAACATTTTCAAAATTTACAATCTATGGGTTGAGCATAAAAATACGGACGTGCTGACGAGATGAACAGACAAACTTGAGTCGATTCAGAAATTCATACTAAGTATGTGTTATATGCGTTGATGTGACGTACGTCCATACTCATAGCGGTGAAAGGTTATAAACGTACGAGTAGGATATTCAACACCCAATGCAAATCAGATTTCGTCTTCTATTTTTGGAAGCTTTTTGTGTGAACTATTTCTTCTTTTCATTAAGTAGAAGCTTGAGCCAATAGTGTTTTTTTAAAGTTTATTGGATGATCACCGTTGCTATTGTGAAGTTTAGACAGTTATAAATCTAGACCCGACTGCATATACACTTCATCAGCCCATAGTTAGTTATCTCTCTGCCTGCTTGTGCTTTTGTAATTCTCATAATCGTAAAAATTGTGATCGAGCGCACATTTTCGATTCATGCGGTACTTAATTTAAGGTTATTGAGGTAGGTATCTTTAAAAATCCTGAAAATACGTTAAACAATTATAAGTTAGAAATATGTAACACACTGTTCATTGATGGCAAATTGGATGCAAATCTTTCGTGATAGCAATAATTTGAACTTAATGCGAATATAATTTCAAGTGCAATTTACGATTAGGTAATAAGACGTTTAATCTTTACAACGTTTTGTGTATAGCAATTAAGAAAGTCCTGGGACGTATGTATATATCATGAAATACCATGAAAACAAAAGAAAAAAAAAAAAAATTTATATAAATCGTTTAGTTTTTGTCGGCATGACCAAAAGATGCGGTTATATTAACAGATTCATTTCATTTGTAACACTTGAAAATTTAGATGACAGGTAAAGGTGCACCTTTTTTAACTCGATTTAGATATTTTACTATACGTGACTGTCATTGGATTCGTCTACTCTCTGAGCCTTTGCAAATACGTAAGATAGTAGTACTATCTATGAGTTCGGTGTAAAGATTCAGGGCAACCTAATAAATAAATTTTTTATTTATTTTTTTTTTTTTTTTGTAAATAAATGTGATAGAAGTTGTTAATGTATTATATGAAATCGGGATTGATCGGCGCATTGCAACATTTTTACTAATAAAAATTAATTTCGCGATTTCTACATTTAACCGAAAAACGAATAAAACTGTTTTAGATAGCGACTGTGATTTGCAGAAATACATACAAAGACTCGTCGCAGCTTGAGCCGATACAAAAACGTTCTTCTTACTTATTTTGATAGCAATATTATAAAATGCTTATTACGAAATGTGGACAATAAACTGAGGTTTCGAGTCACTCAAATTAAAATTTGAAAAAAAAAATTATTTGTTGTAATAGTTTAGTTAATAAGGTAATCGCTGTCGATAGAGAATGCTTGAAGGAAAGGAAGGAAAAGTGAAAATGAAAACATAAGGTATTCAACAGAATTAGTATCGTAAGAAGATCCATATGAATTTATTAAAGTACCGATAAGGCAACATAATCGAAATCTTTGAATGATTCATAACCAGAAAATGTGCATCTGATACGGATTGAGTTTAAACTGAAAGGAAAGGCATTACGCCCTACGAGGAGCATAAAGTCTACGAAACTTTTTATGAAACTTTACCGATGCATTCAATTCGTGTACATATATAATAAAATATGGAGAAAATGTAATGGAATATTTCGAATATTCAGCTCAATATTTTTTATTCCCAGGGATAATAGGTTTTATAGGGTGTCTGGGTGTTACAAATGCAATGACAATATTAATATACACCCATTCTCCAGTGATTTGTATAAAAACTGGATACGTTGGCGAATAAATCTTTCATTTCTTATCTTTATAAGTCCTGCACAGATACTTTTTACATAAAATTTTTCTCTTACCGAATATGTATAAGATGCGAAACCAAGTATGGAAAAAGCTCTTAGGGATTACGTTATTCTTAATTGTGTGCATTCGTGTACATACATACGCACATATATATATACATATATAATATATATATATATATAATATATATAATATATATATGTATATATATTTGAAATTAGAAACACACAACACAACATTTCTAGAGTTTCAAACTAAAAAAAAAATACCCAACCACCGCAGATAAGAGTTAATATCGTACGAAAGGATTGCATAAGTAAATAAGTAAATGTATGTATAAATAAGATTTTGTGTGTATCAAATTTTACAACATGCAACCTACAAAAGAAACAACAATTAATCACAAAGCGTGCTTCGAATATTCAATAGAATAAACGTGATTTCTGATTTATTATTATTATTATTATTATTATTATTATTATTCTTTTTTTTCCCTCTTACTTATTTTCATTTTCTTTCACTCTGTTTCTCTTTCTCTCTTCATTTTTCTTTTTAAAGAATCTTTTCATATTAAGATTTTGTGCTCGAATTTGAATTTTTATTCATTCAGTAAATGTAATCAATTATTGCAGAGCCATTTGATGGGAACATAAGCAAATAAATGTGCATGTGTACGAACCCATATGTTATGTTCTGCAGATGTAATTGAAATGACGCTTTATTAAGGGATCATAATTCGATTATCAGAAAATTTCAATACATTCAGTCACGCAAAATTTTATGCAAATCAAATCAAATGAATTCATACGAAATATGAAATCATTGCCATCTAAGTGTATATCAAACGGTACATTTTGAAAACTTAACATATGGTATCAAAATTTAAGCGTTTAGTAATAAAATAAGATGAAATTTAATTAGATTACCTTTCGGAAGATGAGAGACGTTTGAAATTTTACGATTACCTCTTAATAAAATAATAAATTGTTAATTTTTGTATGTTTTAGGAATTTTCATTTTCCTTTCTTTTATTTGCAGATAAGCACTGTAGTACCACTAACTAACAGTTGTTTGTATATATATATATATATAAATATATATATATATATGTATATATGTAAATATATAATATATTTATATATATAAATATATGTAAACATATATTAAAAAATATTTCATATTTAATTTTCTTATATATATATATATACATATATATATACATATATATATATATATATAATTTTTTTAAAATTTTTTCCTTTATTTACTTATTTTTATTTATTTATTTATTTATTCATTTATTTATTTATTTATTTATTTTTTTTTTTTTGGTTCTTATGTGATTTTACTCTGGTTAATGATATAGATTTTGTTTATTTAGTTATGATTATTTAACATATTTGTGGAGCTCAAATAAACTGTCTTTGAACGCGTCAACTAACCAACTGAATTGTATCAAAGTCAGGCATTAGAAACTTACAGAATCGCAGTCACTATATCTGCGGGATGCCGATAGCGTTTCTGGCGTTCTGGTGGGTCGATGTCTTTGACGATGCCTACATTTTTATTTGCTTTTCATTTTTCTTTTGTTTTCAATCAACCCGGCATGAAAAGAAAAAAATTGGTTTATTGTTAGGCAAGTAGATAAATATGTAGAAAGAGTATGTATGGGGGAAGGTGGAGTTGGGAATCTCTGACTTGGCTAGAGTATAAAATACGAAGTTAAGTTGCAAGACCAAACGACCGTTACTTGTCCCACATTAGCTTACCCATCAGGCAGGATGCCTAACAGAGCCGTCATATAGGCGTGTGAGCGTGTGTAATAAATAGTGAAATATCTGAGCACCTACGCCCACCTTGTTGCTGTTTCTCGTTTTTTGTATTCATTTTTTTACTTTTTTTTTTGTTTTCTTTTTTTCATTTTACAATGACATTATCTACATTTATTCTCTTGTCTGCCGTTTATACTCAGGCGTTGGTATACGAACTCAACACAACAATTTTACTGAATGCCATTGCGACATATCCGCTTCCGTTAAGTGTTGTGTTATGTGTTGTCATGCATGATTGCAACACATTATTTTCATCGGCCTCCCAACTCTTACTTAAGCACTTTTGAAATTGTTCAACCGCCTGGTTAACATGCTTAGCATGCCACAACTTGATGTATGCAACAGGCACCTCCAACTGTTGCGCTTCCTTTCGTAGGGGAAAAATTTTCGAAAAATCATTTTTCTTCTCACTTGTTTTATTTTTTTTTACACTTTTGTTTATTGGTTTCATAGTTTGAATCGGGAAGAGACACAGTTGTTGCTATTATTATTGTTCTATATTGCTCTCTAAATTGCTTATATTATTACTATTATACCTGTTGCCTTTCATACGACGATGCTATCCTCTTACATATAACGTATTAAAGCTGCACCCAGTTTTAGAGTGTGTTAGTGAGTGAAAATTTGTCCTAAATAAGAACAAACAAGTCGTGCTCTCTCTCGCTGTTGTAATCCTCCCGTGTTTCTCTCTTTCCCTAAAATAGTGTTGGACAACGTCATTGCAAAAAAAAAAGAAAAAGTAAACGACTTCCCCTTTCAAATTGATTATACCTTAACCGTTTAGGTACGTTAGGAATTATTTCGATGATATTCCGATTGTTCATAACTTCATAACTAAAGAAATTGCTGTTTGTTGCTTTTAGTACTTTCTAGATTAACCAAGCATGCAGTCTTTAGTCTTTTCTCAACAGCTTTCAATACAGTGGTCCATCGTTGAAATAAAACAAAGTCGATTTTGGTTTTCTTTCCCTTTAAAGTTATATATGTTGTAAAGGAATAGTTCGGCTTGTACCCATTTTTAAATGTTATTGAAGCTCTTTGAGAAACTGATGTCAATCAATAAGCAGCAGATTCGTTATACAAGCATTCTTGGGTCATCCAAATACGCCTTCAGTCGTTATTATCTAAAGGAAGCAGACAGTCTCAAAACATACAATGGATCTATTTAAAGATATAGCGTTAGAAGCAAGAGTGAATAGTAAAACGTTTCTGACTTATTTTCCAATAAACGATCCCAATAAGGGGCGCTTTCAAATTATGAACTATGATGATTATCATCAATGCCCTAAAGCTGAGAGCTGTTATTTAAAGTTCTCGATATGTTTTCTTTTATTACTACGTGCAACTGTTTTGTCTAAATATTGTTCAGAAATTCACCAACAAATAACTCATCGGTTCGGTCAATTCGCGTAATCGATACAAAAACGGCGTCACCGACAAGCGTGAACCCTTAAACGAGGTTCTTCGAAATTTCACATTATTTCGATTATTTGCTTACAAGTCTTAGCGACTTTAGCAATGCAATCTTTGTCATTTTCAAAGCAACTGATTGTAATCTCGTATCTTGTATCTCTCTTTAATAATAAAAATCAAATAATATTCACTTTTATATAAAATTATTATTATTATATATTTCCGTTGATCATTTACTTTATACATATAATTATATGGAATTTTATTTCGGGTTTAACATTTTATAATATTCACACTTGGTCTTCTTCGCCGTGCTGATAAATTGATTTAATTTTGGATTCAGCTGGCGCCGATCAAACTTCTGTATAAAATTTTGGCTAAAGAATTCTTTCTAAATCTGATGCCGTAAATACTTAACAAAGTTACAATTTCTTCAATGCTTTCCTCAAGGTTTGGATTGAAAAGAAACTTAAGAAACCTATCAAAAATTCTACTCATCAATGCACGGTCTGTCTTCTGCTGCAAAGAAAACAAGAAAATGCCAAAACTTACGCATTCTAGTGCTTTTTGTTTGACAGACTGCGAAGTAGGCGATAGACTACGATAACAACATTTTCGCATGTCTAGAAAGGTTTCACACTCAAATCGATGACAAAAGAATTATCGAAGAGCCTTAGGCCTGAAGACTATATGGAAACTTTTAAAAGTATTCGAAATGTTGCATAAGTAAGAAAAATGAATACCGTAGAGAATAGAATATTAATTGTCGACACTGAAGTTGCACTTTCGTATGAACTCGGATTTTTAAAGATGCATTTTCCAATTATAGTACGATGGATTGCTGTCTATTAGGTGCAAGGTGAATCCGTTATGGTAAGATGCGTTTGTAAGATCAAACAATTGCGCTTATCTTTAAATAAAGTTTACCACAAAATGGAGTTTGCAACGTATGGGCATAATTTGTTGTGCGTTTTTTAAAATATGAAAACATTTAGAATAAACTTTTATTGTCAGTGATTACAACGACCGCATTTAGAGCGTCTGCAGAGAAACAAGCCATCTACGCTTCGCAGAAAAGATAAAGCGTCCACTATTTATTTACAGATGCATCTAATGATATGTAATTGTTGATGGGTATGAGACTAATTGCTATTATTTGCAACACACGCAATACCAATGATAATAAAGGAACAAAATGTTTTATATTAGAAATCTAGTGAAATAGATAAATAGTCCGCGGGAAAGTATTTTAAATGTAAATTGAAACGAAAAGAATTGTGTGATAGCTAACGTTTCCAACACTGTTTCTTTTGATACTTTACACATTCAAGTGAGTATATAATGACTTTAACTTTTTTTACTCTTCTTTGCATAGTTTTCGCATAGAACAACTGTTGCTCATACCATTAGCAACAGGTACAGCAACAGTTGGAGAGATAGTCGTAGGAGACTCGCATTCGTATAAGAAAAGTGAGAGAGAAGAGTAAAATATGATAAAGTTGTATTAGTGGGTAGGGTGTGTATATATGAGGTTCGAAGAACGGCCCCTATAGTTTATCCAATCATGCGCAAAACTCTGCCTAATACACGGTAAAAAACTGAACAACGTTAGCATTGAAAGTTGAATTGATTTGAAACGAATTTTATTCTTTATTAATAAATGGATATTAAAAGATTCATAAATTATTAGATGCAATATATTAAATAAATGTATAAATTATGAATAAATTTTTTTTACATCTTTAACATCAATCAATATTTACGTGTAACAACCAAAAGTAAAAGGCTTTAGCATGTGCTCACGTGATCTTTCCTGTCTGAAATAAGGATAGTTTACGTTTCTCTAAATGTTATTTGTTGCAACTATTGCTCAACTGTTGCATGTTTGATATCTCCTCTTTAGTCAACGTCACGATAATAGAGTCTCGCCTCGTCCCACTTAATACCTCAGTAGAAAGGTTTCATGTCATTAATGCTTGTGACTGTTACAAGGGGAGCATGCAACGACTATAAACGAAAATTTATTTTAATGAATAAAAAATTGATATAACATTTAGGAATTCTGATTAACTTCAATTGAAGCTTAACCCATTAGCGACCGAAAGTCAAGCAATGGAACGAAACGTAAGTAAAATCACTTATGCAAATGATTGCGTAACTTAACGGCCAGAGTGGAAAAGACTTCGAAAAACAGTATGTACCCTACATATATGCTGTTCTACTCCACATTCTATTTATGTGTGTATCGTCTTATTGCCATTCCACAGCAGAAGAATACGTGACAAGTGGTCGATTTCTTAATTGAGTTTGAACCACTTCTGCGTACGTTAGATTATAGGCTTTGATAAATCACAATGACTGCCTAGAGGTTTTGTCAAAAAATATGTGATAAAATTTCCATTTTTCCCTCCTCGATCATAGGCCTATTATATTATATGCACAATTTTTTTTTTCCTTTTTCCTTTTTTTGTTTTTCCGGAGGATTGTGGGTTCACTCTTGTAAAATCTTACATTGAGCTAAGTTCCCTCACTACGAAGGTGAGAGAAATAATGCAAACCTCGGATTATCAAATAATCACAATTAAAAGTGTTCCTCTTCCGGAGATGAGCATTAAGCTTGCTATCGTAGTCGCGTAGTAGACTAGTGGGATGCCTTTGCTTGGAGAATTTTGGGATTCTTGCGAAGCCCATGCGGCGAGTTGTGCTTGAATTTATTGCAGCGATAAACAGCGATTTTCAATTTTTTTCTGTCGTCAGGGGCATCCGTAAACTTTACTTTAATGTCATTCGCAGCAAACGTTTTCAGCAGTTTAGCTTACACGTATTGAATTGTGATAATGATATCGTCAATTGAAGGCTTCAGCGGAATAGTTCTTAGGGTTGAGTTTTCTCTACTCTTCACAATCAATTTAAGATAATGAGGAGTGAGAGTGATTTACTCAATATTCCAGAGAGGTTAAATTCAATATACGTCGCAAACCTTTCGAATAGTGATAGAGTCAACCTTGGGCAATGCAACTGCAACGAAGATTTTTAGACAAGATTAACTCAAAAAAATGTAACAATAATAGAAGTAGCCATGTTGGAAAAGGCGAAGGATGAAAGACTGATGTAGATAACGGTGCATACTATAATGAGAGTAGCGTGTTCTGTCTTATAGGCACTAGTTCCCACCTGGATTCCCACCTTCATTCAACGAGAGAAGGACATCTACAGCCCTTTGCTTTAGAGAATTAGAAATATTACACGTCCTCCATCGATTGTCTGCTTAAAATTTGTAACTTTTTAATATTAATTTGACAAGAGATGCTTTACATTTAAGAAACTTTAAGATACCATGAAGTCCAAGCCAAGAATTGTTATCTTAACCGTTGGATCTGATAGGGAATATATGTGGAGATTGATAAGATTTTTCAAAATTTTTATTCGTAAGCAAGATGTGTTAACTATGTGCTTATGGAACCACTAAAGAGTAGAAATTTAAATTTAATAAGAAAATGGCTTAAGTTTGTTACCAAAACGATCTAAGGGGTAACAACATTGAGGTTTTTTGACAAATTTTTTTTGATGCAAGAACGATAGAAAATAGCAACATTCGCAAAGGTAACTAGGCGTGGCCTTAAGCACTAAAAAAAAAAACAATTATTTCTGAAAATTTTTAAAAAATGGCAACACCGTAATCATTTTCATGAGACACAAGCAATTTTTTTATTTTATTTTTTTAGTTTTTCTTGTTATGACTTATCGCTTAGGGGTTGTCCCCTGTTCGTGTAACGTGGTGACGGGCAGAAAGAAGAGAGGAGAGAAAGAGAAATACTGGCATGGTGCTCGCAGCCCAGTGCGATCGATTGTATTATGCTTTTACCGACTGAGCACTCACTACAGCTGCGACCAAACCAAATTTTTCCGCACTTGAGATTTGAACCCGTGAACACTGACTTGGTAGCCGCGGTTCTTATCGCCTACTCGCCTACTTTTTTGGCTAGTTTAGGGAATGTTGTGGAAAATATCATAAGAATTTCACATTTGAATTAAAGAAAAAAATGCAATTTATATCCCCATTGCCAGTGGAACACGTGGGGCTTATTGAGAAATATTGATTTTTATACGACAATTTGAATGCAAAAGTTCAGTTTGCTACCAAAAAAAATAAATAATTCCACACATTTCATTAGGGATTGTTATTTTCAAGGTATAGTAAAAAATTGGAATGGAAATTGTGCAATATACGGTGCTTGCCATTTCGAAGAATCGTGCTTCCAGATAAACGCGTTTAAAGTAATGCATAATTCAATTGCATAATTGCATAATAAACATGAAAAACTTCATCGTAAACTTTTAATTTCACGTGAAAAGCACCAAAAACTTTGGAATCGCTCTTACTTAGTGGTTGTCTCATGAAACCGAAATAATCTATTTTTGCTTGTAAACGGTTCTAAATGGACATCGGTATCTTCGAATGAGATGTATTAGCTTAACAGTAATCTGTAGCTTCCCAGCTGGTGCTCGTAGTATGCAGGTGATATTCTCAAAAAGAAAACAAGCAAGAAAATTTAGTTCGCTTGAGATCGGTAGGCATGTCCTTTGAAAAGTTTAGGTTCATTCCAAATTATTTTTCAAATTTTTAGGCGATATTTTCATTTTCGCTAACGGGAGAATGCTTACCACAAATACTACAAAGTTACGCAAACAGACAGATGGACATACGAGCAGGCGGACATATTTAGGTGCATTTAAGGGTTGTAACTGGCCAAGAATTTGTATACTTTATGGGTTTTTTGAGGCGTGTTTCTGCGTGTTATGAGGGTATTGAAAAAATAATTAAATTTCGATACACTATAATATTGAGTAGGTGTGGTCAATATTATCCATTTTTGTGCACAGATGCTACAGCATCATTCATAGAATATACGTTCCAATTTTTGTACATTTATTTGCCGTAGTTTGTAAGTAATGAACAAATAACCAATTTTTCATTCCCTTTGAAAAACAGAGGGGTGGTGTGGGCGTTTCCTGCCACCGATTTGAATCGTTTCCACTACCAACCTGCTTGCAAGAACTTCCAATGTTTCTGCCGAATGTGAAGTCAGTACATTCATTTTTGTGGCCAGGAGAATATTTACAACAGACATTACGTAGACGGACCAAAGGACGGACGGACAGATAGAATATGTGTACTTTGTGGGGTCTCTGATGCTTTCTTGTGGACGTTGCAAACGTTTTGACAAAATAAATATACCACTCATCTTTCGGTGATGGGTATAAAAGGCATCATATCTCCACGAAAACATTTTTTGCGGATAACGAATTTTTTCCCGCACAGTTAAAAGCATCTATTAATAGAAAAAAAGTGCTTTTTTTTCAAAAGAACTTATATTGGTGTGAGTTAGTGGTAAAGACAAAAAAAAAAAGGAGCCGCGAGCAATTTCTATATCGACAGGTATTTGGAGTCGCGACTTCTGAAAACTGAAAATTAATTGGTAACATAAGGGAGTGTATATATATGTATATATACATATATACCTTACACATAAACATACATATATAAGATTTCTGTAAAACGAAGTTAGCTAATATAAGTGTTTCTTCAAAAATTAGACTGAAAGCTAACTTTGTAATAGGATGACGTTGTAGAGGACGTCAACAAATTTTCAAAAAATCTTCACAATTCTTTCGATTTTTGTTACAATGGGACTTTTATAAAGGGATGCGTGTTCATCGAGTCAAATCTTTAGGCTCAATTTCATACTTTGTCCGTTTGCTATAAAGATGTGATGAACATCTACTACGATCTTCAGCCGTTAGGAGGTTGATAGTAGTTGTTGCAGTGGATGCAATACAGGTAAATAGGAAGATTAAGTTTAGCTGCAAACATCGATTTGGTCGTTGTGATTAAGCAAAATACAACGGTCCAAGTTATCTTTTTAATAGCTAACTAATTTGGGATCTATGTATAACTCATGTCAGTGGATACATTGGCTTATAAATTTTCACAGAGACCTGGACGTTGTGTTAAACAATTCTTCGTGAAATGAGTCTTTGTGTTGCATTTCAAAGTAAATGGCAATAGATTCGATTGACGAGCGAAACAAGTCCGGAGTATCTTTTACTAATTTCTTTGATTCTAGATTAGGAAAAGCGTGTCCTCTGCTGGTCAATGTTAGAGAATATGATGGAAGAATGCTTTACCGCTATTGCGCAATATTCGAGTTATTAGGTGCCTTTATGATAGATTGCCACATAAGGTAGCGGACTACAATTTTTTATGTTAGAGTTCTTTCTTAGTTTCTTTCTTTTCTGTCTGCATTTTGCGTACGATGATGAGCCTCAAGCACATTATTTTTATATACAATAAATGTTTTAGAATTCCTTCTTCAGCTCTGCTTGATTCGTAACTTGCGTTTTCATTTCCAGGTATAGAGTTATAGGTACTTTAAATTGTTCCTTATTGATGTCATGTAGAGTTAATTGAAACAATACGCAAAGAAAAGATTGAAAACCTTCCGTTCAAACGCAACTACGAATTTCGAATCACGCTACATACAGGAAAAATATGACATGAAATCGTTGCACACTCCTATTAATTAGATGAATATTGAAAGTTAACCACATATTTCACTGAAAACAATTGAATTTTTATTTTAGTTTTCAAAAAATTTTGTAATAGTTTTCTATGGGTGTGTTTGAAGACTTGTAGAAAGAGAGAGAGAGAGAGAGAGAGAGAGAGAGAGAGAGAGAGAGAGAGAGAGAGAGAGACGAGTTAGCTTGCCTTTTATTGGGATTGTCCAAAGAATCTCTGCACTTCTCTACGCTCCCCATAAACTATTCATATCTGCTCATCCTTCCCACAAAAGCTATCCATACCCGTTTACCATTCGGTTACTTTGTTATCGTTGCAAAAATCCCGATAAAGAATTGCAACTTGACCAATTTGATCTTAGTCAACTTGCAAGTTTTAAGCAGCAACGCGGTCACGATCTCTGAACAAATACAATCTCGACAATAACCAATGGAAACAGAATACTATAGAAAACAATCATGTATATCTGATCGGCCCAGATTTAAGCATTAGTACATTCACTCTAGGTCAAACTTTTGTGTAGGTCGTTCGAAAAGAATATATAGGGTTTTAAGAGTATTTTTGAATCTTAAAACATGGGTATAACACGAAAGATGGGGTTATAGAAAATTTAAAAAAATCGTTTCATATTCAAGGGTTCTATGCTCTTATGTAAAATAAATTTTTGTCTACGAAGCTGCCCAACTTTCAATTTTTAAGTTTTAGAAATGCCGGGAGAATGAGTTTCAATAAAACTGAAACTTGCTTACGGTAGGTAGCAAGCACGCTATTGAACGCTTCACACATGCAGGGATTTAATAACAGAATGCAGCATGGAAAGAGCGCCCAATATGTTCAGTATTGACTGGATTGATGCTGGGGGGTAATTTATAAAGCTTATCCCTTGCTCGCATTGCCAAACAGTTGGTGGTCAATCATTATAGTAATTGTGTTGTTCCGTAAAATAAAACTAATAGAAGAAAAAAGAAGAAGAAGAATTTAATTTTTTGTTTTTTTTTTTGTTTTTGTCTCAAGGAAGTATGTATACTATGTATATGTGTTAGTTTTTGTGTCAACATTATATTAAGGTATCAAGCTTTATTTCTGATCAAATCAGGAAAGTAGATAAGTTATTGTGTACTCTGTACTGTGTACTGTGTTACGCAGTAAAGTATCGGCGGCGTTCGAAAGTTAGAATTTATAGCGTGTATGATTAAAAAATGCCGTTTAGATGGTCTACAGTCCATGAAAACTGAAGTTTTATAGGAAACGAGATATAGATGCGTTTCGGTAAAAGAAATGCGAAGCAACAATTCAACCAGTGAATAGAAGGCGTTTTTTTACCATTAAAAATACAGGGAAAATTTTATTGATCGAGAAGTTTATGGCAAACGTTTGTTGTGTACGAAATGTGTCTTTATTACTGATTATGCTTTTACATGTCCATGGTGGTGATACGTGACAAGCATTATTCCACAATAAATAAAAAGATGGTTAGATTACAGAAAATTAAAGCGTTTCGCTTCAAGATATCCGGTCAATGTATTTGCACTGACAAATAGTTAAATAGTTAAAGATTTACAAGTACGAATATGAACGATTGAGTCGTTCTTATAAACACTTGGAGCCGTTCGATTTATTTATTTTCTTTCGCCGGAAGAATATCGTAAATGTAAGACGGGTAGGTTGCATTTCTGATACGGGAAAAACTCTTGGGTATATGTACGTCGAGATCAAAAGAAACTTTTTGGAAAAATGCAGTCTTCCAACACCTAAGCAAGAATTTTGACAATATTCTCATATACAAGATTTTGATTTAAATTTTATCACAAACATTTTTCAGGATTATTGCAACCATGAAGAGACTACGATGATGAATAAGAAAGACAGCATAGTTTAACTTATTAAATAATTTGTTTAATTAATTACATATAATGCTTAAGATCAAAAGGATTTATAGCGCTGTGTAAAGAGTGGTTTAGAACTACGTCGCAAAATCCTCTCCCTAACTTATACACATATGAGAAGACAAATTTACCCTATTCATCTTTTCATCCACTTTCTTATGCTGACGATACGTGTTGGTGTTCAAAGACTCATGTAACTGTAACAAATCCTTTTAATCATAATTCATTAGTTTTCTATATTTAAATATTTTCATATATGTGAAGTTGTATAACCCTGGGTGTAGTGACTGCTTTAGGTCCAGCAGCAAGAAATTCGTAAAGGGTTATTGACATGCACAACGGCATGTGTATATACATTATGTAAATTTGTCTATCTTATACTTGAATGCTCAATAGAAGGGGTCGATTAAGTTGTTTCAAATTTTTTAATGACCAGCGCCAGCTTTAGTGAAAATCAGTTGCTTATAAATAATATTTCATCTCAGGCTTAGGTGTACGAAGCAATACACATATGTCAAAACGTATCATTGGCTGGCGGAAATCATAGAAACATCGTTTAAAGACAAAAAATTTTGTAAATTTATTTGCTTGCTTACGTAATAAACGAACACTACGTTACCAACTGTTAAATAAACCGCAGATAGTACAAAGGGACGCCACCAGCGGAAACAATTTGAATTAAACCGAACAGCTGCGTTCAACTCATTTTTGTTTTTACCTCACACATTAAACTGTAAACCGGGAAAAGTGGGTTCCGAAGTTGGTCTCTGGCGAGTCAAAGAAGGAAGGAATTGCTGTCTCGTGCGGCATCGGATGGGACGATCTATTAGATAGATGTTGCTATGGTATAATGTGAGCACCTACTAGTAAATGTGGTCAATTCTAACGTGTCCAATAGTCATGGGGTAATGCGTTACATTACCCAAAGCTTCGTAGGAAATAGAATAATCGCCATCATTTCGAAGAATCCACTAATCGTGAACTACCGGAATGTGTGGAAGTGTATGGGTCGTTCGCTCCCTTCTGGGAAATCTATCTAAACTCTTAAATATGTAAAGTCCCTGCGATTTAGCGGTAGCACCAATCACCTCGAAAACTTCCCGGGTCCTTGCCTCCCTGAAGATCGGTAACGCGAAATACCTGAAGATTATTTTGCAAGACCTTAAATACTGCGTTACGTGATATCTAGCATGAAGCAGTTGAAGTTTTTATAACCCCTTCCCCCACAAACACACACACACACACACATGTTTTTTTTAAATCCACAGAGAAAATAGCAATAGAATTATCCTGTCGCCCCAACTTATGCTTCTAAAGCCCTTCGCAGTAATATGACTATTGAGAGAAGAAGTTTCCTTTGCAATGCAAAGAAAACCTTCGCCTCCTGTGGGAGTCCCGCTACCGGTAGTTTTATTCAACGATCTGCTAATATTCGATAACAACCGACTCTCCTACGAATTATCACAGATCTGAAATATGATTTCCGAATAACAGCTTCCTGGGCAGGCGCATCCCAAAACGGTATTCGATGTGATCGAGGATCGTGCATACTGCTCCGTTGACAGCTTGATTGACTAATTTAACCTCAAACAAAGAAAATTACTAATAATTTTTCTATAAGAAATTTCGAAAATATAACCGTTGCAAAGGCATTTAGCATCCAAGTTGCGCTTTGAGCTTAAGTCTACATTATTACTAACATTACTTCGTAGATTATTAGCAAAATGATACAAGAGTTCGCTGGAATGTAATGAAATCTTAACTATTTTGAAATATATTCGTTTTAATCAAAAATGCAAGGTTTGTTTTTTATTAATAGGCGATGGAGGAGCACTTAAGAATACACTTCCACCTGAGTTGGTTACGGTTGTACACCGTTCGTGCATCTTCTCTTCTTATGTCAAATCAACAATTTTTCCGTCTTTTTCACTTTTTTATTTCTTTTAGCAGACATCTCTAGTAGTCCAGTTCAGACTGGAATCTAAAACATGCGTAGACTGGTTTTAAACTGTGGCAGAATTGCAAGCTGTTGGAGCGTTTATTGGGAAATACTTCTACTGATGGCAGAAGAGGGAAAACATCAACTCAGCCGATAGCTGAAGTAAATCACTCGAACATCTGAGTGATGGAAAGCGTTTATGACGCAAAAAACCAAATCAACCGAGAGATCATACCGTTAAAATATTATTAAACACTTTGTGAAGCGGGCAATGAAATCGAATTCGAAGAATGCAATCACCATATAAGCTCTACTAAATGAACTCGTCCCTGGGAAACATTTGTATCTGATTATTCACGATTACTCACACAAACACGACCTACCGCCCTACTGAGAATATAAATTTGAATATAACTGATAATGCGTTAACACGGTTGAACTAACGTTAGACCCGTGCAGCCCAGTCAAAGTTGCCGAACATACAAATTTTATAATATTACGTCGTAATAGTACGTCGTCCGTTGAACAGATCAATATAACAACAATACAAAGCAACGGACCATCTGTCACTATAATGGTTAATATGTGCAACAATAATTGCCACTTGAGATGTCAAAGTGAACTTATCTGTCTATAACACGTTACTTTTCTAAAACAATACAACAACATTTCGCTATATGAATTAATAAACTGCTGCTGAAGCACCTGAATTAACCCAAACCAAAAAAAAAAAAAAAATGTGTTTAAAATACCGGAAATAAAAACTCATGTTAACATGTTAAGTCACTCGGTGCAAAAGTATGTTTACTCATTCCATAGGTTAGAAGTACGACAGTCTTTTGACAGCTTATACATGACCAGCCAACTGAAGGATAACCCTATCTTATGGTTAAAAAAAAGAAAAAAGAAGAAAAAAAAAGAACAAAAAATACTATAATCAACCTCAGAACTGAATAATCGTTTGCAAATATTATGTTTGAAGTGAACTCAAGTTTTAAACTTGATCAGTGAATATAATGTAAATGTAACGGATACATGTTACATTTTTGCATCAAGCATTTTTTTCAATAATTTAACACAATCACAGCTTGAAGAGTATATAAGTGTATAAGTAATCCAATAGATGTCAACGGTGAAGCTGTCACACCATGAAAAGCCAGGAATAAAGAAGAAAATAAAAAATTGCAAATGAAATAAAAAAAATTTTCACCATCACTTTACAGAATCTGAATCATTTCACTGACTGGATACATGTCCATTTGCACAAACAAACATATGCACACAGAACATGCTTGTCTATATGTTCTAAATAACGCCGTTGTGTTCAATCACAAGAGATTACGCGCTGTGCATATAGTAAGGAATAGAATTCGGACTCCGGTCTTCTTCACCGCATTATGTGAAGAGATGTTCATTTTCATATGCTGGGGTTAGCTCGTCGATCTCACAGGTTTATGGTACTCGCGTACATTTGAATATTTTTCACTTTAAGGTGATCCGATGGGGAACAGACCGTACACTTATATATTTTCTTAAATCAATTGTGGCTACCCCTAGGTACTTATTAGCTATAACGCTGCCGGCTTTTAACTATTCATGCTTTTCATGTATTTTATAAAGTTATATACCCACGCGGCCTTATGTCTTCCACACCGACCGCAAGTATTAGAAAGTAAAAAATTTAGCAAAACACTCTTTTCTGGACTTTCTTTTGGCATAACTCGCTCCTTTTTTCTAATCCAACTTGCAAATGTTAACCGATATTAAATTCGATATATTCACGCTATGTCTTACCCGCTACAGTCTTAATCGAAGACGAATATATATCCCCTTGACTAGGCAAGTAGGTGGACTCGTAGGTGGAACACAAAGTTAGTGTTCGCGGATTCAAATCTCAGTGCGGTGGAGTTTATTTTGGCCGTAGCTATAGTTAGAGCTCACGTACAATATGCGTCGGCCAACGCCTCCGTATTTCGTTCTTGTTTTCTCCTTCCCTCCCTCTTTCTGACCATTTCCGCATTATGCGAATGGGGGGCATCCTCTAAGCGATTGGTCACATAAAAGAAGATAAATGAATACGACACTTCTCTACTTTCTTTCATGCGCAATCGGTGTCACCAACCAGCTGGGAATTACAAGCGAAGCAGATGATTGAACTTCGAATGCGATTCATTGCCCTCTTATTACTACAGCCGGCTAATAGGCTTACAATATGTAAATATTCACATAAAACTTTATAAGCTTAGTGTGGACCAAAAGGAGCTGGCAATTTCGATCCCCGCCATATATGTCTTGTGGGAATTTTCGACAATTTTTGATTGGCGTTACATAAGGATATTTGAGCATATTTGTAATATTTTAGGATAACAGTCTCTCTCTAAGAATTCTGTTAGAATCGAATTCTTATTAAATAATATCATTTAAGAGGATAACGGCTATGTTTGTGTCTCACGTTAACATTTACTTATGAGCTTATCCCCAACAAATGCTCAAACTAGCAAAGTGCACAGACAAAGTTTGGAAAACCTTTCTCTAATTCCGGACATAGTCTCCTTTTAGCGCGATACATTTTTCTCAGCAATGTTCAGTTGCTTTAAAACTTGCTTTATAATGAGACACGTTCAGCTCCTCAACCCTAGACCCTTACGGTCCACTAATTGATACAATATGCTATGTTCTCAATGTTTGCCTCTACCTACCTCACCTGTTGATTGTTGGTGCGAAGTTTAGCTTTTTGCATTTGGCGATCTTTTGAGTTGTTGCGGTATCTTGATGAAAGGCATTTTCTTTTTCGTCAGACGTGGCAATTTTTTTTTTGTTATTATTATTAATTTCATCAAGCAAACGCTGTAGTAAGTTCGTCTTGTACTCGGCTTTTGCTCCACGCGTATCTCGAAAAAAACTGATTTGTTTTCTCCTTTTCTCGAATCAATTTTCTTACTTCAGTTAAATTGTCTCGAGTTTTGCTTCGTCCCAGGCACGAGATGATGAAAACATATTTCATGGATCTGATGCAAAAACTCATTTTTATTGAAGTGTTGTGATATGTCATCGAAAAATCGGTGGAACTATCCTCCCGATGCAGTTTTTGGTCCATTTTTTCGTACGGTGTCTGCTAACTCGCGTACTTACAGGTGATTGGCCCTTCATTTTGTCGACCACCTCCACATTCCTCTTGGGATACTTGATTGCTGTAAATGAAAGTCTCGCAAGTCTGCCACACGATAGAATTTAGTCGGGCTTTGGATTGAGACCATGAAAATGAATGAAATTTACTGAGAACGTTCACTGTTTCGATTATAAAAATCTTTTGCAAAAAGCAACCGCAACCAATACTTCAGGTTCGACATTTCGGTGACTCGTTTCATATGAGAGTCGTGCTTGACTTTTTAATTGACATCTTAATATCATTACTTACAAGGATTAACTCTTTCTTTCATGTGAAAATTTTCAGTTAATGTACGCACAAGCACAAGCACATGGCTCATGTAATGGCTTAGTAAGGTCTTTGAGAAGTTCTCGAATTAAAAATAATTTGGTATCACAGTATTAGACATGGTTCAAGTGGTAAGGATACTATCTCTCCAGAGCTAGCCATCGTGAACTAAAGAAGGATTCAAGAGGGAAAACCTCCACTTTGCGTTTTCTTCTAATAAAATTATTTTCGAAAAACGATTAATAATAATTTGAGTTCAGTAGTCTCTCTCACAAGTTGATGTTGAATAATAAAAATTGTAAATCTATCTCGATTCGCACATCATGCCGAAGAAATGTTTCTCTAGTGAATCTGAATTTAATAGTCACCAATGATCAAATCGATGGCATGATTAATGTCTTTGGCGGATTATTTCCATTCTCAATGTGGCCAAGACGAACTTTAAAACTTACTCCAATAGGATACTCTCTACATACAACATATAGAAGGGACTTGCGAAAGACGCTCCTAAGTCTATTTTCTTTTTTTCAAACAATAAATATTATTACGAACGTCGCTTTCCTCACATACTGTTCGTATCACTAGGTCGTGGATATTCTTTTCAAGGGTTCAAAATTCTTTTAACTTGAAGTTTCTTTATTTACAATCGATTTCTTTAAGGGTAGGATTATTTACATTTTACTTTGGCAATACTCTCAACTCTAATATGCTTTTTCGACTTAAATGTTCCTATACGGCTGACTCTGCCTTCCGCAAATAGTCTATTTATATACATTTCTACAAACCTATTACTAGTACTACTAACTTCATGGTTGCTTTCCGCTAATCGTGGTGCCTCGGCCGGCAGCTGAACGTGCACCTGCGTTTTTCCCTGTGTGCTTTTCCGCTAATCTTTTGCATGACGCGCCACGAATGTATACTTGGGTTTTCCCTCTCTAGGGCATTTATTACTTGGAAAAAATCAATTAAAGAGCATGAACTGGATTTGGGACTTCCATGACAATATAATTATTAAAATGCATTCATTACGTTTACCGGGGTGCACCGAAAGCGAGCACCAAAATTTTCGCTAACGTCTCTGCACATCAGTCCATTTAATTCAAAAAATCCTAAAGAAAGTAATCCAATAGAGTTAAATCTCAAGATTTTGGCAGAAATTCGTGATATTAGTCCACCTCGAACCTTCGATTTATTCGATAATTCGAAAATTGAAAAATTAAGCAAATATTGTTGTTGTCAATTTGTTCAAGTTCTCTCACTATCATAAATTTCAAAAGCAATCCTTTGCCAGTTTTTCGTTCTATTACTCTTTCTGGCCCATTTTTTGTTTGCATATGTTTTATATCATTCCGATATATTGATAGAATACAAAGCTTTACGTATTTGTTTAAAATTTCAAAGACACAACGTTACTATTAGCAGGTGACTTGCAACAGAGCGTGAAGAATGCACTCCAAGTTATTTAAAAAGCTTTTATCTATCATACAATATTTAGTTGAAATTTTGAACGCAACGAAAAAAGATAAAATGAATATATATATGAATAAGATCTTTAAAAAGATCACTTACACGAACTAAGAAAATTTCGCCGTTTCATTTCATTCAAAAGCATTTAGCGATTGATATAGGATTTTGTTGTTGTTTACATTCTCTTTATAGTGAAAAATGGAAGAAAAGTTTTGAAATTGCAAAAAAAAAATGATTTTACGAGGAATTGAAACAACGTATGCTTATGCTTATGCTCTCGTGTATCGTGTTCATATATAACTTTTTTGCTTCCTTCTCTATCGGTCGCTGCGGGCTTTTTATACTCGAAATCTTTCCTTGGTCGAGCAACCATGTCAATTTATCGATCACTAATTGGGCACAGAGAGGTTTACTTCTGAATTTCAACGTAATTTTAGTGAAACTACGATTTTTTCTTGATTTCAGTTGTTTTTTTTTTTTTTGTAATGAACTTTTGAATCTAGAGCCAGCATAACTTTATCTCAACTCAGAACTAAGTGCATAGATTAAAATGTAGTCTTTGATTGAAGCGATCCCCTAAATCCATGAACTGGTCTACATGTTACATAATTTTTGTGAATCGATGAATAGTGAATAAATTTCTCCCTGAGGATGAAAGCTTTTTGCATTTTTTTTTGGATTTAATTTCAAAATTTATTCAAAGCCATATTTTCATTCGTTCGTGCTAAGGGTTAGTGTTGTTATAAAGACCTTCACAGTTCAATCGGGTTTATTTTTAAATTTGACGAAATTGAACTCAGTCCTCTGGTGTCACTTTTATCACTTTTCGAGTTTCAAGAATCAACGATGAACGAACGAATGTTAATGAAAATGACGTATAGCCTGAATAACGTGAAATATTAAAATAAAATAATATCCGGAGGGGGGCCGGATTTCGCATACCCATCACTATGTTTTTCGCATTCCATTCTCCAAGTTCTTTTATTTGACACCCATATCGCTGGTCTTATTAAGAAAAAAGTAGTCGTGATGTTTACTTTATTCGTTTTGAGATTAACCCATTTTTAGGCAGATAATATATCTTCATTTAAGGAGTCTACAAATGGTTTTAAATATTCGGTTTAATTCGCGTTATGCTAACTAAGAACAAAACCTCAAAAAAGTGAAAAAAAGGTAATCTAATCGCTTGTAACTTTGTGTGGGCATGGCCGATTGGTTCCATTTTTGGATCTAAAGAGTAGAGTGTTTTGTTACATAAATGCGGAAAATTTTAGACTTCTAACTTTTATAATATCCGAACAAAAATCCAAAAATTTTTGCTAAAAGAAAGGAAGTTTTGTTCAGTTTACTCCCCACTGCGCGTGTCTGCTCTGACCAATTTGGCCCATTTTCAATACCAAACTGCGTGCGGAAACAGTGTTCCCATCAACTTTGTACCATCTTCATTTTTCCGACCCGGAGAGTGCCAAAAACAAACGCCACGCAGACACACAGACGGACAGACATGGCTAAATCAACTCAGATTATCACGCTGATCAAGAATATATATACGTTATAGGGTCTCTGAAGTTTCTTTTTGGGAGTTACATACATTACGGGAAGAAACAAAGTGAGTATGCCTCCATCTTACAGTGGTGGGTATAAAAAACAACGAAAGTAATACCAGTGGTGTTCATAACAGTTTATTATTAAAGTAATAATAGTAAGATTATTAATAAACTGTTCTCGTTATTATATTTCCCTTTTTGGTCGAAGCGTGTAACACACAATTCACAAGAGCTACGGATACAGAATTGAACTCAGGAACACATATGTTTCGGTTATTTCTTTTCTTTCCCCAGAAGGAATCATCAGATTCCACACGTCATAAAGTATATGTTTTTGATCAATATCAAATTCTAAATGGATTTAGGCATGTCCGTCTGTGTGTCTGTGTGTTCGTCTATGTAATGTCTGTTGGAAATATTCTCTTGGCCAAAAAAAAGAAGCTACTGTCGTCAAATTCGGCAGAAACATTGGAAGTTCTTGCACGCAGATTGGTAGTGAACATGAGCCAAATCGGTCTGGGGACACGCCCGCAGTATTACGTAAACTGATAATACCTCTGTTCTTGGAAAGGGATAATAAATTACTCATGCTAATTACTTGTAAACTATAGCAGATAAAGGTACAGAAATGTCAAGGCATACTCTAAATGCGAAGCTATAGCGCCTTTACAAAAATGAAAAAAAAATGATCACACCTACCCAATATTATAGCGCAACAAAATACAATAGAATATTCAATTATTGTATTTATAAGGTGCAGAAAGAAGCTTCAAAAATCCCAATAGATATATCAATTCTTGGCCAGTTTCAAATTTGGAATGCACCTAAACATGTTCGTCTGTTCGTCTCTCTATTTGTCTGTCTTGAGCAACTGTGCAGTATTTGTGGTAAACATTCTCCCGTTAGCGAAAATGAAGATATCGCTTACAAAGTTCCGAAAGAGTTTGGAAGTGACGTATAATTTTTAAATGACAGGCCTGCAACGTCTACACGCCTATGCGACAAAAAAGAAACACTCAGCCACGTGCACTACATATTATAGAGAATGAAAATTTAGTTCTTTTACTTCTTCTGCTTTTCTTAGTATAACGGCGAGGAGTATATAAGATTCGGTCACGACTGTTCATTTTGATTACACTGTTTAGACGAACCAATAAACTAATAAAGACTTCACTCAATTTTCGTTTATAACGAAATGGAAGTGGATCTCGGAACGATCAGAAATATTCATTCACTATTCAGTTGCTCTTAACAACGTTTCGCATTATTTTTCCCCAGATAGGTAACATAGGAAATAAGTGTCTCAGTTTCGGCAGAAATAAGCATATATTTCATATTTACACCATAATTGAGTCAATAAATCAACATTAGTCCCTAAAGGTTTTCTGAAACTTTTTAATATTAAACGGGAAATCTTTTCCAAAGCTTTCCTCGATAATTTCTTCAACTCTCTGAACGCAATTATCACAATAATTGCAATTGTTTCTCATTGAATTAAATTATGTTTCCAGCATACGTTTATATGTAGTTGTGTATAAGCAACGTTTTCTAATGTAATAAATAACGCTTAACAAATTGTTATAGAAAATTGGCCAGCTATAGCAGAACGTTGATAGCCATTAGAATGGATTGTTGCATTCTATCATATTATGACGCTTTACTAAAATCGTTTGTAGTCATAAGTTACTGCGTACGCGCAGAGAAGATGGTAATGCCAACATTGCTTAAATTGCAAATCATCTTATGGAATGTGATATAAACGTATTAGCTGTTGCCGTTATTGTTACTGTCATTGTTGCTCTTGCATAGTTGCTATATAAGGTAATCTCAGCATATTATTGTCAATTGATGTCCATGATGTCCATGATGTCCATGATGTCCATGATGTTGTAAGTGTCATGAGTACTATGTGCAACTCAAGGCAACACGTACGGGCTGTGCATGAACAGAAACTTAGCGTTTAACCACTTTAACACATGGTGCCAAACTTACTAAAGCTACTGAAGTATGTAACTCAAAAAAACAAATAGAAAATGAAAAAAATAAATAAATACATAAATAAATATGAAAAGATGAATGAGGAAAAGACGGAAAGCTCGCAAATTTGTTAAACTCAAATTGCAATTGAAAAAGTTCTCTAAAAAACATGATGCGCATTTTTTTCATTGTATGCTGCTTTGTGTTAGGTTTTCCACAGGAATCTTTATCTACACATATCCTTGGGATGGATAAGCAAGAAAAAAAAAGGAAGTATAAAATGGGGAAAAGAGAGAGAGCGAAGAGGAAATTCAAAATAAAATTTATGAATTCATAAATCAAGAATATATTGTCACTTCCGGTTGACTCCTTTCTGGTCAATCGATAGCAATTCCTTTGTTAACTTGCGAATATATTCATCTGCGGTCCTGTTTTAGCGCGTTTGCAAAATGCTTCAATATCTTGCCCTTTAGAAATTTTATAAAAACAAATAGGAACACCAACCTTAAATGCCCTACACCAGCCTACATTTAATCATACTAACGACTTTTCATTATGAGTCATTATATGGGAAGTGGTTGAAGTAGGGTCCGATCTGAGCCATTTTCATTATCGATCGTCCTTCGGACAAAACATACCGATGTACCAAATCTCATCAACATATCAAAATTAAGTTCTGTAGATCCAACACAAGGAGACAGACGGACAGACAAGGTTATATCAATTCAGAAAGTGATTGTGAGGCAATCGGTATAATAAAAGGTGGATCTATCTCAAGTCTTCCCGGTGTTGCGCACATCCGCTTGCACCACAAGCTGCCTAAACGAAATAATAAATAAATACAGTTCAGGTTTTGCATTTTGTAGAGCAGCAGGAACCCTCGCAGTTGAATTTTCAGTAAGTTGTGTTAGCAGCGCATGGCGCATTATGAATTGTTTCAATCGAACGAACCCATCATAGGTAGAACACACACTACCAACAACTGTCACAGTTGTAGTAAAAAAAAGGGGTAATACCACTGCAGAAAACATTGTTATTTTTGACAGGTACTGGCTTTAGTTTATAATTTATTGTCGGTGCGAGCGATGTTACGACGATGACCCGAAAGTGCATCGTTTGTGGCCAATTTCATTCAACGTTCGTAACACGTTGATGTTTCGTTTCCACTGCGAACGTGGCGATCATCTGGAACACTGCTTTCTCGGTTCCAAACTTTCATGCAAAGTACTGAGTACGCATCGTTTCAGTACCGTCAGAATTTCGGTTATCTGTTGCAACTTCACTTTTCGATTATCGAGAATAAAATCAAATGTTTTCTGGTCCCGAATTTCAATGCTTAATAAATGCACAATAAATCCGTATACAAACAACAACACTTGTGCGTAAAAAGACAATAATGTAGCGACAAAACAAGAGGTGACGGGAAGACCAAACAACAGAAGATACTTCGTCGAGCACATACGCACTCATACACACTTACATAATACATATCTGCAGCTATGAATTTAACTCGTTTCAATTTTCAAGCTTCAAAAAAGTGCTTGTAAGGCTTGTAAGGCAGCGTTCTAAAGGGCTTTAATGGCTTTTAAATGTATGAAAAGGACTTTAAACGGTCTGGTTTTCGAATACCCCGATAGCTTACAACTATTTCTACCAAGTTGGGTCTATTTGGTTCAATTTCTTTCCATACTCGCAGAAATGAAGACAGAACGTGGAAACTTGGCCTGTAAATTTCTTAGTCGACGGAGAAGTCAGAGTTAAAAATTGAACGCGATCTGTCCACATCCACTCGCAGCATAGACAAGATATTGAATTCACTTGGGATAAAACCGCAACAATTTTTTCTTACTTTCATCTATAACCTACAGGATATTATATTTATTTATTTATTCTCCATGTATTTTGTAAATAAATTTTCAAAGTATGGATTTAAAGGTCGCCGGATAATTTAGATCAAAATGCTCGCTTGTATTGAAAACTCTACCGCAATTGGGAATTGAATCCGCGATCAATTAATTGTTTCTCCACTCGATTGGTCATCCAGATTAAAGGACATTATCCACTTCCTATACCATCGAGATATTCACTAGAAAATGTTGTCTCAAATTTGTAAAATTAAGTCGCAAGTTTTATTCCATCTGAGCAAGAGGCCCAGATCGGTTTATTATTGATACGCTCACAGTATCTTCTCGTGTGCTTTTTTTACGTTAATTAATAAATTTTGTTATCATTACTTTTTCCGCTTGTTGATATCATTTAAGTTATTTCTGGGAAATTTTGATCACTACGAGTACGACTTATAGCCACTTGGATTAAATTTTATATTATATGTGGATAAAATTAATTACCGTAATTAAATAATAAACATTACAGTTTCTTATTCGGTGACGACCAACTAAAAAGTATTCGATAGCTTTAAACGGTCACCCATTCTTGATGCACTTACGAAAGGCGAAAGGATAACAGTGAACTAATAAACGTCTTATCCACTACAAATTGCATTTTTCACGTGATAAAGTTAATTGAATTGACATATTCATGATCACACGCGGTCAAGAGTATACGCGAAGAATTGAAAAAACCACTATCCTGGCATTGATTCAAATGATGACAATTCAGCCAATAATTTTACTCCAAATAAAAATTATCTTTCCAACTTGTAACGTCCGCTTATGTAGATGGAGGGGGTTTCGGTCGGCCGGATTTTTCTCCGCTCTTTACGGAGAGAGTAGTGTTATCTACAACCAGGGAATTCCGTTAATCAAGACTTCTTTTCATAATTCTTCGCTCAAATAGTAGCGCCATCTAAAAAGCGAATTATGAAAAGAGAATAAAATCCAAAGTCCGTCTGCATAGCGTAAGAGTGAGCTTTGCTTATGCAATCGGCATACTCTGCGTGACGAAGACAAGCAACAAGACCGACAACAGAGACAAAGGCAAGGCAGTCGGGAATAGAATCGCGATGAAGTCAAGCGAGTGGAGGTGTATCGTCTACCTTTTATTTATTTATTTATGTTTTTTTTTGTTTGTAGAAAAGAAATGGATTAGGCCTGTATGTTTCACTTTAGACCCATAATCCAGTAACGTAATTGAAGTTTTTAAATTCAAAGTTTTTTAAAAATTATTGGTGATGTCGAATTATTTGATGATTTTTCCTAGATTTTTTGTTTTTTTTGATTTCTAGGTTATGTTTCAATGAACAACGCATTCTTCTTCATTTTATAAATTTCTTTTGTCTACCTTTTAGAAAAATATTATATAACTATGGAATATTTTGAGTAATTTTGACTGAACAAATAAAACCGTTCAAACACAAAATGAAAATAAAAAAACAAACAAAAAGAGAAGCCAGTGTACATAAGAAAACTTTCAAAAAGAAAAAACAACAAGAAACATTCAAAAGTACAATAAATATGTTAAAATAAAATTTACAATAAATATGCAGGGGATACATTCCCGAGAAAAATTTATAAATATAATAAATAAAAGAAAAAGTTAAAAATTTTAAGACTCAATATAAAAGGAAAAGTAATATGCAAAGATAAAGAGTAAAAATAATAATTATTTATTTAATAGGCTGGGCTTAAGATAAACCTTTTGTTTAAAGAAAAACAAAAAAAAAGAAAAGGAAATATAAAAAAGAGATAGAAATAAAAGTGAAGAAGATGACATACCTACCTTTTCTTTTGGTGAAATAAAAACGCTAGGACTGATTAGAAGCCCATTATTAAGTGCTCCGCAGGTGCCAAATATACAGTGCCGTTTGCTAACCGGACTACGGAAGTGTAACATCGTACCTTCTGAAGTAGTTGGAGGATTTGAAGGTATTTTTGTGCAACCCAAACAAAGTGATCATGTTCGTTGTCTAAATTGAAGGCATGGGTTTGCAAAGAAATATATATATATATATATATATATATATATTTATGTGTATGTGTGTATGTGGATGTAACTACAGACAATGACTTAACGGACCGACAAATAAGTAGACACAGACTGGCGGACAACAGCACAATACCGACGGACAGTAGGACCGTTATGCCGTTGGTGATATAGGTTTTAGTTATTTCATAATTTTTTTTGTAAATATCAGGGAGAGAAAAAAAATTCAGCCCCAGCTCTAAATGTATTACAAACTTTGAATACAATGAAGATGAAGTTGCATAGTTAAGTAACGCAAATAAAATCGGAGACGAGATCGATGTTTATTTCAGAATTCTTTATAAATTAAATGTTTTCACTTGCTTACAGTAGCCCGATTGGATTTACTACTAACAATTTTGCCTCCAACAGAGGGCTGAAAAATCGGAATCGTGCAGTTTTCGTGTTCCATAATATTTTAAACACTTGACAGGAATCAACGTGTGAGCCAAAGACGATTTTTTACCAAAAATCGTCTAATAAAAATACAAATAGAAAAAAATCATCCACAAAGCAAAACGTTCTGCCAAGAACTCTCTTTTGGAAAATGAGATATTTGTGGAGAGAGACACAGGCAGAGAAAAAGAGATATTTCTCGAGAGAGACGCAAAAATTATAAATTCTATTAAGCAAAAGAAAGAAAGGGTCCTATCTATGTATACATAATAGAGGGACTCGTACGCAGTCCATTATTTTGAAATGTGAAAAAATCTTTAAAGTAAATTTTTGTATTTATTTCTGAATTTAGTATATTAATAACCATGTATTTCAGGAACAGTTGGCAATCTTTGCCGAAAATTTTCAATGTTTCTCTTGTAGAAATACACTAACCGTGGAGAAAGATATGGTCGCAGGCACCTCTTTTAGGGATTTAGGGATTGCTTTACGTTGTCATAAAGAATCCATTTTACATATACGGTAACGATTCTGCGAAGAATGTGATCCTTAAAGATCCGGGTAGCTATGAGGTGTAGGAGGCCATGTAAGAAATATGTGTGCGATACGTTTTTAGCTACGGCAAAAACATACTATTACGGAAATCACAAATCCGGTTCATTCCAACTAATTGATTTTCCTAGAAAATAAATTTCCTAGAGAGGCAAAAGTCAAGTGCAAATTCGTGGCTCGACAAGCAACTACCGGCCGACGAAAAAGCTTAGCGGAAAAGCGGATTAACGGATTAAAAATTGCGCCATGAACTTAGGTAATAGTAACATGTTCGGGATAGTGTTTATGAAAAGATCATTTGCGGAAGGCAAAGTCAGTCGAAAAAGAAAATTTAAGTCGAGAAGTCGAGAGCATTGCCTAAATAGATTGTAAATAACTCTACCCTTAAGGCAATTGATTGCAAATAATAAGAATCTTGAAGTGGAAACTTGCAAGTGTATTGCTCTTAAAAAAAAAAAAAAGAAAAAAATTCACGATCTAGTGGTACGGAACCGTATCAAGAAATAATTTGGTAAGAATGCTATAGTCATAATTGACACATACAAACGAATTTGAATTAAATTAATTAGTTTTCATATTTATCCAAACAAATGATAGCGAAAAAGGGAACAGGGAAAGATATCGTTTGATTTTGTTTTTTTCGAAATTGGTTCAGACCCTTTTCAATCGTGTGTGTGTGTGTGTGTATGAGGGCATATCACATCCTTTTTTATTAAGTAATGTATCTTTTCTCTATATTTGCAACGCTGGCAACTTCAAGTGGGCAAGTAGAACTCAAATTGATTCACTTTGTTAGAGACAAGTGCACACCAGATGTGGGCAATTAAAGGGTTTATATCAAATCACAATTACATTATATACATATATATACATATTATTTACGTCCCCATCATGGAACATCCACTCACGGGCTTCACTGTCACTTGTAAAACCATTGTCTCTTCTTTTCTCGTCCATTGTGTTTTGCTTGCAAGATCCAAAAAATGTGTAGAAAGTAATTAATATTCTGCTTTGCAGAAAGAGAGAGAAGTGAAATGTTCGTCTTCATTTTAAAGTATCATCCCATTCTTCGCTTCATTAATAAGTAAGCGTAAAGAGAATAGAATAAGAATACCATGCGGATTCCCAAAAACGGAGACCGTAAGCTTGCTGGCCGACTGCCGTATTTTTCACTGTTTTAGCTTCCATCAGATTCTTTCCACCCAGCAGACTATCGATTCGGTTCAGCAATGTAGCGGTGGAACCATGTTTCATCGATTGTCGCAATAAGGAGCATTTTTTCTCTCTTTGCAGTTAGACAGCCCGAACAGACCTACGAATCAGTAAACCATTGATATTTTTATGTGAGTGAGCAAGCACCCGCGGCACTTATTTCGAAAGGAACTCTTTCGTATCCAAATTTTCACGCAGAATAGTAAGTGCACAGGCCTTCGATATCTTTTCGGATGTCAGCTATATCTTGCAACTTCACTTTTCTAATACTACGATTAACTTTTAGAATTTTCGGGCGTCTGTCATCATCACTGTCACCGGTGTCCGTATGAACCGCATCAGCAAACAACCAAGATATTCTTGTTACTACAACATCTCCAAGCTAAGGCGAAGTTTGTCCACCATTTTTTCCCCCATCAAAAAGCAATGTTACGTGTTGACGCACACAATGCGCGAATCTTTCCATTGTTTCGAAAAGCACAAAAGTGCAGATGCTTAAATTGCTGAAGTAACTCATAAGTAAGAGATCGAAAAGGCGTGCAAAATTATTGGTTTTTTTTTGTTTTTATAAACTATTGTCATATTATTTTTATAAACATATGGCAATAATTTATTATATGCCAGATTTTTTCATTTAACTTTAGTGCAATAATTTATGATTTTATCAATAATGAAAAGCGAAAAAGTAAAATCCCTTTCCGTTTACATAATGAAGGGGTTTGGTTTTAACTCTATGGCCAACCTTGCAAATAATTGCAGACTATGTCTGATTTGTAAAGTAGTAATGATCGGTAGGATATTTACGTAATTGTTGGAATCTCTAAGATCTTGCAATCCTCTTTCCATCCATCCATTTTCCATGTATAAACATGTATATCCATAAACATGTATAACACAATAGAGTACCGTTAGAGTACCGCTAGAATAATCTGAAGATAATTTATATATGCATACTTTTTTCCGTGGTTGCGGTTACTTACATGATTAAATGACATGGCGTTTGAGATGTTTAGTATATTATGTCATTTAACGTAAAGAAATACCGCCATCATTAACTTGTATTTTTAGGAAAAGCTTCATTTTCGAAAAAAAAAAAAAACAAAGAAAACAACAACGGCTTGGGCCGGACCTCGCATACATACCCACCACCATTAAAATCTTTGGCGTCCCATTCTCTTATTTATTTATGGTTATGAAAAAGTAAATGGCATAAAATTTCTGTTTCAACGCGTTACTGCGGACGTCTGCTCTGACCAATTTGACAAATTTTCAATAGCGAACTGCAATAGTTTCTACCAAGTTTGAAGTCGTTATAATCATTTTTGCGCCCAGAGGTTTTTTCAACAACTACACAAACATACATCGGTCCAGAATTTCATGCTGATCAAGGTTATATATATATTTCATCAAGTCTCCAAAGTTTCTTTTTGGGCTTTGCAAATATGAATATACTCCAGCCCTTCGATGGTGGGTATAAAAAAAGTCGTCTATATTTTCCTGCGGCATTTAATAGTAATTTCATGCAATTTCCTTACCCTCAGATGGAAGGCAATCGAATTGAACACAAAGATGTAATACCTTATGATTGCAAAACCTCTTTAATGAATTAAGCCGTTTTATTGAGCTACAATATGCATTTTGTTTTTGCACATACGGAAAACATCAAAATGTAAACTATATTCCCGAACGTAGAGAATATTTTTAATTTTTAAAAAGTAAGGACATAACGAGATAACATATGACTGAAAACGTCCATAACCGTGTAATAGTGATCGGGACTTTTTATTTAATTGAGGAGAAAGAATTAAGTTTCAAATGTCAAAACTTCAAACCGTTAGGTATTTGCCAGCATTTTCCAATTTTTCCATTTTCTTTTTTCAAAAATTTGGTAATTGACTAAATCTTTCCAACATTTTGGCAATTCCTCGTTTTTTTTTCTTTCTTGATTTCTTCGTTGTTTTGGAAGTTTTTTAGATATAAAATTCTAAAGATTTTTTCGATGCGATTTTCTAATACAGGTAAGAAAATGTAAGCAATATCGGACAAGACTTTTTTCCTCGGTAAGCTTCGATTTTGAATTGTGAATTGTTATTGCATTTGCTGAAACCTCTCCGAAGGCAAAAGCTTCAACGATGTCCACGACGAATAGACCGAAGTAGTAACTAAGTTTTCATTTACCCGAATTTTTACAATTGTGGAAGACGACATCCTTGTAATTGATTGATTGATTCTGATCGATTTTCTTTTTCTTTTTAATAGCTTCTTAAGGTCGCTAAATGCGGTCTTATTCATCGCTGACAATATGTATGATTTCCCTTCAATGCCACCACGTACCGAAAGCAACCTAGCTTTGAAGACGATTGTTGTGATATATCGCTTTACGATAACGAGCTATTCGGAGCGACGTTGTCGTGTCGCCAGCAATGATTTACTTCAAAAATAGGTCAACATCGTTGCCTGTCATTCATGGAAATTCGTTTCATCAAATTTTTTTATGACATTTCATGCGTAACCTATTCGGCTTCTTTATATGTGTTATTTATACTTTTACAAATGGTTTAGCACTGCGTTATGACCGATATTTTATTTCTTAACTTGTCTATGTATAGGTTTCCGTTGATTTTTGGAAGCGTTCCATTGACTTTTCCAGTCATTGGTCGACCGGGATAAGATGTCACTTTGAAATCACTGTTTCCAGAATTGAGTTACGCAAACATTCTACATGTAGTAGTATTTGATAAAACATAATGATCGTGAAAGCCATAAAACTTTTCTCGGGCTTTCGCAAGGTTACTTAGTAGAATCGTAAAATATAACGAATTTTTCTTAATAATTTTCAAGTGAATATAAATTTTGACACGATTGACGAAACGCAGTCCTATCCTAACGAGAATTGTGGGCTCACTCGTAACATTTCGAACGCGCCTCATAATATATAACGAAATGGGATTAGTTGAGCCCAAATAGTTTCCAATGGGAGAAATTTTTCAATGGGTTGTCGCCTAATAATAGATTACGGCTGTTAAAAGAGCTTATCCTTGTACATTTCATTCTACGCAAAGGCATTCGTCACATCGTACCATGTACCATGTTGAAAAAGGAATTAACACACGGATTTTGCCGCTCTCTAGTCTCCAAGCTCTGGTATTTAACGTGGGTATTAAGCGAATAGCTAAGAAAAAGATATTACAGCACTTTGTAGCGGTCGCGGTTTTGAATATACAATAAATTTGGACGGATATGGAAGGAAGGACCCCAAACTTCAACTGGAAGATTTCATGACACGAAAGGAAATTAAATAAAAGATTATAAAATAGTTTGAATGATTACATCAAGATTTCCGCAGCTAAGGATTAGACGTGATCTTTACACAAGAGATCTTTTCGTAGGCCTTCCGTTTTTCGTTCACATCACGTGCTTGTTTTCTATGATTAAAATCTACCATAACCTCATGGAGAGGTAAGTAAATGCTAGAGCAACATTCGCTGCTAAATTAAATTTTTTATCAAATTTCGGTTCCTTTTACACATAGCCCATCATTCAATTATATTCGTAGGATTTCTTTGCAATTTCATCATTCAAACGCACTAATAACGCAATATAATATTCATTGTTGATTCTCTGTCTTTTTCCGAAATAGTTAATGAGTATTATACCATGGGCATCATAAAATACGGACATCATTGCCTGCTCAGACGCCTTTTGCGTTTTTGGATGCTACCCTCGCCAGTTGTTGTTCACTCGACTGACCGCCGATGTTTCATCCCTTGCATTCTAACCTCATTAAGGTGTCAGCTATCACCAGCAACTTCACTTTTTGGTCTTCCAAGAATATTTTATGCACTTTCTTTGTGTTATGTGGAACAACTGCCAAATTCGAGCAACCAGACTATTCCGCATTATCGATGCTTGTACGGTTGAGTTTAAAAGCAACAAATCATTTCTCTACCATTTGCCTTGATGAAGCGGAGTCCAAATAAGCAAACCAAGCCAGTGCCTCGCTTGCCCATAAAAAGGGAATGTTTTTTAATTTAGAAATTTTTTTTTATTTTTCCCTTGTTTTAAAAATGTCACTGAAATTGTTGTAACTTGTAAACTAATGTTCGGAATTTATGAAATTGTGAAGATTGGTACTATCTAAAACTCATACAAATTGATTAATAGTGCAGAGAGCTATAGGTCATCCTATGAATGCGCGTTGAGCGTTGTGTTATATGCGCCCATTTGTTATCATAGGCGCGATGTAATCTTGATAAGCCAACCCGATGACGAAAGTTAAGTGATGGTAAGCTACCGACGCGAATTACGATTATGAACCGGATTTATCTATCACGTCCCATTCTTAAATATTTCGATCTTTTCCCGTTCTGTGCTTAGCATATATTTTTTTTCAGTTTAAGTAAAGAAAAACTTGAGTATCCTCGATCTATGGTGGAATCGGCGCACGCTTGCTCTGCACCAACTAGAAATTATTGTTTTTTTACGTTTCAGAATCCTGTCAGGAGGCGTTACTAGCAAAAAGAAAGAAAAGAAAAGAAAAGAAAAGAAAACAAAAGAAAAGAAAAGAAAAGAAAAGAAAAGAAAAGAAAAGAAAAGAAAAGAGGACCACGTGCATGCATTCAATGCTTTTAATGCCTTTATATCTCATTTACAAGAAAAAACATTTATTTATAATATTTTAGTAGTTTGTTTACTAAAAGCTATATATTTAATAATAAAATAATCAGATTTTATTGACAATTTTTGTATTATTTTGTTGGACACTTATTGAAATTTACCTATGAATATATGCATGTGAGTGTGCATAAACGCATGCATATACATAAATTGCTGTTAATTGTTCAAGCAAAAAACAAAAACACAATTGTCAGAGTTTTTGAAAGCATTAATTGGTTTTTAAAATGATACGAAGCCAATCAATCTGGGTTCCCGGATAGCAGTGAACGTGTAGTGGTCGCTCAACCGAGGAATGCAGCAGAATACTGAAGGCGAGACAATTGGAGAAATGAATGAAATTGGTAGTGACATCAATGAATAATAAAATAGAGATAGAGAGGAGAGATAGAGATAGATAGATAGATAGAGAGAGAGAGAGAGAGAGAACGCGAGTCATTCGTTGCTGATGCAGTATTCTGTTTTTTTTTTTTTTTTTAAACTTTAAATAGACGGATGTGATGGATTGCGTTATGTTTTTGAATGTTGTTCGTGGACAGCCTGTTAATCCTAAAAAAGGAATGATCGTTAACTGGAAAGACTTTTTAAATAACACTCACTAATTTGCTCTAAGATGGAAATTTAATACGGTTTAGTATTCTTTTTTTTTTGCATATGTAAAATGTATCAATATTAAGCTTTCCTTCTCCAGATACGTACGATATATACATATATGTATATATATATATATATATATATATATATATATATATTGTTTTTAATATTACAATTGCACTTATTCTGATATGTTGTTATTGTGTTGCATGTGTCGTTGCTGTTGTTTAATAAAACATTGTACACACTTTACTAACCAGTTTTGTTTGTTTGCATGTATGCGATATTTTTTCAATTTCAACAAACAATACATTTTAATTTCAGAGATTTAATTAACGCCATCAACATTCAATCTGTTTTATACCCTACATATGCACATTTACTGAGCACAGGGACTGATTGAATGTAGTAAATACAGAAACAATGACAACATCAACAGCAATAATAACAACAACAAATGTATATCAAAGGCTACCTATATGGGGGATTTATAAACGATAAACGACAACACCAGCTATTGATATTGTTTAAGTCTTGTTTTGTTTAACATGTAATTGAAATTTGATCCTACAGAAAACTGTGATGAAACTAAATCGTTAAGGCTTGAAATAAATAAATGTAAAAAGAAAATATAAAAAAAAAATTTAACAAAATATTTATATTCGCTTCACTAGCTTTTATTGACACTAACGAAAAACTTCATTAACTTAAAATTCGTGTATGAAGTATTTCCCCCTCTTATGGACGTATACACAAAAGTATAAGAAATGCATGTTTGATTACAAGTTGAAGTGAAGATTACGCAACATTCAAAATAAATCTGTCGAAAAGTGATGCCCATTGCCCAAAGGTTGAGAATATTTTTTTTTTGAATTAGTTTGTTAACAACAACCGCCATTTTTCTGTTAATTTCGCTTTTCCCTATGCCTTGTTTTTATTTCTATCATCAAAAAAAAAATCGTTGACAAACGCATATTGCTCTGCCCAATTTCTTGAGTGCGTTGGAGAAAGTCAAGGATAATGACATCGCATGAATAAAACAGTGGAATTTAGGACATGATCTCTGAAGAAGGTGTTGGAGATTGAGCCTGGCAGATGTTTGCTGGATTTTCTAACTACAAGACCATAGGATAGCCAACATAAAATGATGAAACGGTGAAATCCTTCAAAAAATTTCATTCCGCTTTTATTTCTGCGCAATGTTTTCTTAAAAAAGTAATAGACCTCATCGTTGGATGCCCTACATCATTATTCACATAATTAATTTTCAAAATAAGGCGTTATATGGGAAGTTGTCGAAAAGGTCGTCCAATTCTAAAAATTTCGAATAGCATTCGTTCTTGTGTCAAAACACATCAGCGCGTCAAGTTTCATCAAATTAGCTTAAAAAAGGCGACTTTTAATACGGGCGGAGGCATCAGACGGAGAGACAGACAGACATGTTTAGATCGATTCAGACAGTGAATCTGAATCAATCAGTAAAATAAAAAGTAGTTCTATCTCAAATACTTCTAAGTGTCGTACACATCCGCGCAATCTTAACATACCGCTGTCCATACCACAAGTCGTGTAAGATATAGTGGTAGCAATATTTAAGTGAAAGTATAGGTTTAATAATTTTCTCAAATTTCAAATTAGCTTTTAAAAATTAAAAAAAAAAAATATATATATATAGATATATATACAGGGACTTCGCTGTCGTTTAGGTTGCCCAGGTTTTCCTTTGAAAGTGAAAACTGGCAACACACAGGGGCAGGAATACCAGTATTTATAGACTATATATTACGTTATATTATATATTAGCCTAGAGATATATTAAATATATGCAGTATTAAGGTCTGCCACAGCAGAGGTCGATCTGAGACCTTCCCGACTAAGAGCTTGGCTGTCTAACCACTACACCATACGGTAACAAATATTATTTGAACAAATTCTTATTCAGTTTTAAACTAAGACATAAATTTATATTAAGAAACATAATCAGTACGATGTGTTGAACTGTTTTTTTACTGCTTACAATTACGCGTTGTTGTCACTTTTTAATGATTCTGCTGTGCACGTGTCTTGTCACAGAAACAGAATTATGTTCGCTTCATGTAAATTAAAAATAATAACAACGTGACCAGTTTTCGAATCCACGCTTACCTATATCACACATTCACATCATTTACACACGCAGTGACATTGTTTATAAATGCGAACAGAATACGGGACATCGAATTCTTCTAGCTTCCGGTCTATTAATTTTTTCAAAATATTCGTAGTTTCTCCGGGAATTAAAGATTTGATAACTCCGCCCGTTCTTTTACTGGTACAGCGGCGTCATAGCAAGCCTATCGGAAATATGGGAAAAAGTGATCGATCAAAATGCCATACATTTGATTCAAAAAAGTTCATTTCAAATACAAAAAAGCTGTGCTTGAAATGGCGCAAATGACGGAAAAAGACCGTGAACTTTTTCTACGATCTATTATTTTTAAGAAATTTAAAGTATTTCCTCTCTTTCTTTTCTTCTTTTGTTTTTTGTAGTTAAAAGCGATCATATGTTTAATGAAAGCGCCTCTGTACCAACACGAAGAATAATAGGAACGGTCCCAACAAAATTAAAATCGGCAACGAAAGATATAAGTGATAAAAATGATGATATAGGGAGCGATTTTATTAAGTAGAGATAAAATTTACAAAATAATTTATGCAAAGTCCAGTTAAAACACGTCTTACTCTTTCATTGCTTGCATAGCCAATGAGCTAACATTGGCACATCTAAATGATTGTACATATTATAGAGCAGTCAGAGTTGCATTTATTAGTCTATAAGCAGTGAAGACAAAGTTGCCAAACTTTTAATCTACAACTCTGATATTTTATTAAATTCTACTGCTCTACGTTGCTCTACGTCAATCTTTAAAGCATTGGTATGGATATGGAACGATAATAATTAGTCAGGCATTACATCAAAATGACTCCGAATCCTTTATTATTAGAGTCTATTATTCTGAAGGATGCGTAGTCCATAACAAACCAAACTTTGCTTGTTCTGGCTTCATACGGTGATGGGCTCAGGCAAAGAATAATGACAATTAAATTAAACGTTTATTCGAAAAATGCGATTTTATTTAAAAGCCTACGCAAAAGAAAAAAATTCAAAAAAATCTTTGCTTTAAGATTTTATTAGATTCTGGTCAATCGGATGTCAGTAATAAATATTAGTTGCAGCGCTTAAAGTAGTTGTAGTGGAGCTTTCCTTTTCCCATGCAATACTGATGTGTATATAGGGAGTAAATAATTTTATTTATTTTTATACTCATCAACGAAAGGCGAGGTGTATATTCATTGCGTCAAAACGTTTGCAACGCGTCTGCTCGTTTGTCCATCTGTCTGTCTGCGCGACTGTGTAATATTTGTGGTAAACATTCTCCTAGTGACTTATACTTTTTAAAGAACATTCCCACAACGCTCATATGCCTATGTGGTAAAACCTTTTATTGTATATAAATCAGTCGCATCCTCTCTATAGAGTGGGGCATGAAAATTTAGTTCTATTGTTTCTTTCGTCTGTTTTAGGATAACGGTGATGGGTATAAAAGATTCGGTACCACCGAATAGAATTTTCTTATTTGTTTTTTCTACCCTCATTTAAGCAGTATCTTACACGCTTGTATTTGTGATCTTCAAAGGTGTTTATTGGACAAGTAAAATACTTCGTTTTCGTATTGCTATACAGTTTGTCACACTTAAGTATTTAATGGATCAGGTTGGGAGGCCTCCGCGGTTTTTCCGTGGCTTCGAACTTCCTTTTGCAGCCTGCCTTTTTTAAATGATTTCAAATTGTCATCTGGTTGGTGTTGCGTGGCTCCGCTATTTCCTGACAACTGACGTGCCGGTCTTGCCTCACAAGTTGCAAAATTTCATCGACTTTTTCAGCGACTGCGAGTTGAATCTTTAACATCGACCTTTCCGGAACGGAATCAAGGAAACCACTCCTGGCTCCTTCATTCACTTGTTTCTTATTCCATAATATTGGATGGTCGCAGTTGATTTTTTCTATTTTTAGAATAAAAGTGGAAGTTTCTGCGGCGTTTGTGTTGCACGTTATGAACAGTAAGCAAAAAACACGGAAAACGAAGGATTTTACAGTTTTTGTTATGTAGATGTGTGGGCGTTGGAGGGGTATTCTTTGAAAAGTTTGGGTCATTTTCACATTCTTTCGCAAGTGTGTAGGCGACGTCTTCATTTTTACCTAGGGGAGAATGTTTACCACATATACTACACAGTTGGGCAGACGGACAGATGGACAGATGGACAGATGGACAGATGAACGGATAGACATGGGGTTTTTGAAGCTTTTAAAGGTTTTCGCAAACAAAAAATTAATTTATGATTCGCTACAAAAGTAAGTAGGCGTGATCGATTTTTTTCATTTGTACAAAGATAGTGCAAGTAGCAACGCTCATAGAATATACTCCCAACTTTTCATGGAACTACCTGCTATAGTTTGTGAGTGATAATTAAAAACTAACTTTTATTCCTTTTGAAAAACAGCGACTTTTTGAATTTACGTAGTACTGTAGGTGTGGCTTTCGCCCAATTTGTTTCGTTTTCACTTCTAATCTGCGTGCGATAGATTCCAATATTTCTGCCCACTTTGAAGTCGAGAGCTTCATTTTTGTGGCCAGGAGAAAGTTTACAACAAACATTACACAGACGGACAGACTGTCAGGTGAACATGCTTACCCTGATCCAAAATTTGATGTTGATCAAGAATGCTTTGCAGGGTCTCTGAATATTTCTTTTGGTTGTTGCAAACGTTCTACTATTAGGGTGATAGGTATAAAAATTGGAAATGTCCGTAAAGTTTTCAAGCAATCTTTCTTTTGGTTTCTTCAATAAAGCCGATAGCTTCAGATGCTTTTTTGTTGAATTTTTTTCTCTGGCTAAGTTAATTATAATAATACTAATAATAATTCTTTTTAATAGCTTAGTAGTTGCTTTGACCCTTTTTATGTATGGAAAAAAGATGCATCGCACGGAAAAAAGTGTTTTCTTGAAATTTCAAACAACTAGAGCAACATAACCAAATCTAAGTGCACAAAAAACAATAAAAAGAAGAAGATAAAATACTTTTAGTATCTTAAGTATGATATTTTTATTTATCAATAGTATAAGTACTACATCCGATAGAAAGTCAAGTTTTTTATGAAAAATTTTCAAAGCTATTGCGAGCGTCGGTTCGAAACCTAGTCATGTTGTAACTGTGTGTGTTGTTATTTTTAATATCGTCCTTCTTATTTTAATTAAGTGTTTTTTTTTTGCCGCCATATGTTCTGAGCAGAATCATTAAACAATTATTTGGGCAAGGCCGGCTTTCAGATACCCTGCGCTATACGGTAATAACATACCAAACGCTCAAATGGCGGTGCAATCAAATTATACGTAAATCTTGGGACACCCTAGGTATGTGATGACTTCTTTTTTGGGATTAATTTGAGTATAAAAGTTCATGTGCGTCTTTAATTTCCATTTAAGGGAAATTGATGGTTGCATACCTAAAAATCCTATAAAGCCAAAATGAATAGAAAGCAAATAAGAACCTTATAGTCGTGCAAGGCCGACAATGCGAGTACCCCACACCGCTTTGTCCAGTCCAATTATGCGCTCGTTTAAGTAATAATACACCAAAAATTATACATTATTTTCATTCAAAAGCATGCTTTTCGTGAAAGCCCGCGTATTAGAGAATGTCCAAAACATCACATCGGGTGATCCAAATTTAGAAAATCTAAAAAAATTTTATTTCTTTCCAGTTTCCGTTTATAAAAAACCACAAATTAAACTCGTTCCCCATATAAGGATCTGCATTTCATGATAAACCCTGCATATGGTAGGATCCAAGAAATAGACCCATGTGGTTCAAATTTGGGCCGGTTAAACATTAAAATTTAATCCGGTTTGGCATATCCAAAGAATGGAGCTACGTGGTCAAAATTTTGCAGGATTGATTTCTGTGACAATTTATTATTTTTACCATATAAAAATTCGGCTTTCATAGCAAGGCCTATTTAAGAGGGGGGAGCAACGCCTATTTCCCTAGCTCAACCAAATTTTGCCTACCAATTTAGAATGTGAAAATACTGTTATTCAGCGAGTTTTGGAAATTGCGATATAACGACTTTTCAAAAGAAGGCGGTATATGGGGAGTGGTCGAAAAAGTAAGGCGATCTGAACTATTTTCAATAGCATTCGTCCTTGGGTCAAATCACTTCAGCGTACCAAATTTCATTAAAATATCTCGACGATGCCACCTGTAGGTTGAACACAATGTCACCTGGACTTACGTGGGCGAACGGACAAGCAATTGGACAGAATCCCGTAATGATTAAGGATATGTATATATATATATATATACATATACATATATATGTATGCACGCACTTTATGTGAGTTGTGCCCAGCATATTCTGGCTGTTAAAAACGAAAATATAATATAAAGCGAGTCTATTGTAATGCTTAGATCGTGAATGAAGAAATTGAATGACAATGAAAAGCATGAAATGAAGATGTAAAGTATTTTAGAAAGTGAGCAAAAAAATCTAGCGCACCTAGAGAATTATGTAACCGGAAAAATCTATAATGGAAACTGTGAAGAGATGTGGAAACGGATTTAGATGGGAAAACAAAATCGAAGCATTATCTTCTCACTCCAGGCTAACACAAATAAAATTCAGCACTGCAGCAAGCATTGAATATTAAATAAGGAAAAAATTGAAAATTAAAAATTTCGAGTTTAGTTGTTCTTAAAACTAATTGAAGCGCAAGACATCTGAAGTCTGCGTCTATTACTTATTAACTAATATTTTAAGGATGGAAACCGCTGCGACAATCCGAAGAAGGCGCTTCTTTGATAATTTCTTGCAAGAAGAAGAATTAAGAAAATTATCAAGCATGTACTTAAGAGATAAAAATCATTATTCTTGAAAAGCAAAGAAGAGCATTATCTGAGCCATTTTCACGGGGTGTTTTAAACTTAAGGGACTTTACAGTACGCACTATAGTTTTCTTACACTTGACTCTAAAAATAAGATGAGAGAAGTACGTAGAATTTTTTAAAAATCTTGGCTTTTATGCGGTTGGGGCGTGTTTGAATGAAAAGGCTAAGAAGAGGTAATCAGTTGCTAATAAGTAATGTTTAGGTTAACCTATTAAAAATATGCTGCACATGTCCATAGAGCATGTTATTTCCAGCACGCTGTATCCAATTCGTTTATACGTGCGTGCCGTGTTTAAAGTTTAAAGTCTTCGAATATTTCATAGACCTTTTTTTTCATAAATTTTTCATTATGTTTCTCCATTGCTCTGCAGTTTACGAATTATAAAAACAGTCCTCTCTTCTCAAATATTCCTAATAGAACCTGTTACCTTTGTTACACCTGTCAAAGGTGTACAACAATCGAACATTTTACACTTTATCTCTCATGATATGTGAAAGAAAATTGCAAGAATTGCTGGTTTCTTGCTAGAAGTTCTCAAGCCTTTCGCATTGCTCGTAGCCTCCTATTCATTCAAAGATTGTCCCGATATAGTTATGCTAACTTTTTTTGTATTTGGAAATATTTTTACAATATATCTGTTAACTCATAAGAAAATTTAAAAAACAACTGATGGGATATTAGTCTATAAGCTCTCAAGGCAGATGCATTTAATACAAATACACTTTTCGGAAAGCTTGGTGAAAAGCTCGAAAATGCAAGAAAAAAATCATTTTCAAGTAATGAAGCAATAAAAGAAACTTCGTCCGCCAAATTTGTAATGCTTTTCCTCAATGAAAAGAAACCATAACTTTTAGCAAAGCGGCCAAAGAGGCCCAATAAACAATTCATTTTTTGCAAGTGAACCGCTGTGCTGCCTTTTTATTTGTAAAAAGTGATTGAAAATTTTCTCAAATAAGCAAATAACATAACATAACATAAACATGTGTAAAAAACTTTTTACAATAAATTATATGGTCGCTAACACATAATTGCACCCTTAATTTCGTGCTAAGAAGCAGCGCTTGCTTTAGACGAGAACGTGAAATGTCCAGTCAAGCCATATATGTCGGCCTACAATTGTCTTATTGCATAAAGTCGAAGATTGCATAAATTTAATTTATTCGTCTGTTTCTTTCATTTATATACGTAAAGGCGAAATTAGTTCTTATAGCATAGTTTAGGCTTAACTATGCGGCCTAAGGATTGAAAAGATTAGGACAACATCCACAAATTGTAATTTTGATTATAAAACTTTTTATTTTTTATGCAGGGTGTATACAAGATATACTGATAAGAAAGTTTCATCTCCTCTGCATTTCGATCGCATTGTGCACCAAATTTTTGAAGAATGCGAAAAAGATAATTTTCCATAGTGTAAGTTAACCGCAATGAAAATGAAATATTCCGCTGCTCGATGGGCTTATGAAGGTAGAGAATGCATCCCAAAGCCTGTATCAAATATCATCCACAGCGATATGCGAGATTTTTTTAGGCAACATTGATTTAACATTTCGCATGAGAGGGAATATTTGAGACGTACTATTGTCCGAAGTGAATTTTGTAAGGCACTAATAGGAGGACTTTGTCTCATTTGTGTTTCAGTCTTAGCAACTTTATGTGAAATCCGTGACACGAAAGAATACACTACACAAAATAGCAATGGATTGGACTTCACGTAAGTCCGACGTAAGAGTCATACACCTGAGGTGAAATTTCGCGAAAAACACGACAATCAATTAAAAGAGATTTTCTCCGCCGAACAATAATAATCATTTGGTTTTTTAATTATAACAAAATTCGCAATCACAGCAACAATGCGACGTGCAAGTGGCTGCAGCGGTAGGGGTGCGAAGCTCGTTTTTCTGGTGAATGCGCAAAATCAATCGCTTAACAATTGCTTGTGAAGCAAATGTGTGTTCTCAATAGTTTACGATATTAGATATCGTCTATAGCGAGAAACCCGAAATAAATTTAAACTTTCAAGCGCAGCGAAGTGTGCGTATGAGAATTAATGCATACTTCCTTCAACAAATTAGAATAAGTTTCGTGTTAATAAGCTTAAGGAGTTCGAGGAGCCACATTTCTTATCTAAATTTTTTCTTTCCCATACTTTTAATTGTACCGCAAACAACTTTTCTCTTTCAATTTGTTACAAATATTTACCTTTAAGGGGAAAATGCTTCAATTTTTAACTGTAATAAAATTAAATTTAATAAATTTATAGGGTCGCAAAAATATTGCTCTCATAAGTATACAAATACTTAGGAGAGCGATATTATTTACTTTGAAAAATTTATGTAAGCAAAGATAAAAAACAAAATTAAGAAATTATTGACTTCTTAAAGGCCCAATATTTTTTAACTGTTAATACGCAAACACGCACGCATAGACAGAGAAAGAGATAGAGAGAGATAGAGAGAGAAAGAGAGAGAAAGAGAAAGAGTAAGAAAGAGAAAGAGGAAGAAAGAGAGAGAAAGACAAAGATAAAGAAATTGATGAATGAATGGATATTCGCAAAAAGTGCATTCAAGCACCCGCGCGCACATTCACTACGCAATAATTGTAAAGCATACAAGAGAAATGTGCGGGATAATGTATTTAGTTTGATGTTGAAATGACACTTGTTAAATGACAGTTAACAAAAAGGAATGTGAAAAGCTTCTATGACTATATCCTGATAATGGATGCACGATTGTCGCCTCATTTCACTGCATTCAAGCAAATATATGCATATATGATTGAATATGTATACGTATGTATGTATGTGTTTTCATTGTTTATGAGTGACATATGACGTTCGTTTTGGTTTCTTTCTTATGCCTTTTTTTTATTTATTTATTTATTTTTTTTCTTTCTTTCTTTCATATTACAGCTTATCTTTGGCTTTTCAGTTTTTTCTTCTTTTCGCTTTTTTTTTTTTTTTTTGTTTGTTAACCATTCTAATTAAATTATGAATGAAATCCATTTCGTTTCTGTTCTGGTTTTTTGTTTTATTTATCTCTCGTAAATGCCGTTATGTCCTTCTGCACCACTAATATAATTTGGTTATTTAACGAGAAACAGAGAAAAAAAAAAGTAGAGAAGCAGCTCACCGCATATGGTAATTGTTCAATTACGTTGCCTTAATGTACTCCGTTGTTTGCTGTATTGTTCATTGATTCGATTAATTTACCACTAAAACACACAGCATTACAGATATTGAAACAAGAGGAAAAGAGCGACAGACTCAGACTACATCGTAGCAAGGGAACAACTACTGTTTAATGAAGAAATAATTGCATTTGTAGCAGGAGTCATACATTAGAGACCACCTAACCATGCATTACATTACATTACCTGGTATGCAATGTCGCTGCTGATAAATAAATTGACTCCACATAGAAAAGTATGTATATTTTGCATTATGATAGAAATAGTTTGTCGTTATCTAGGTAGGTTGTCGCTCGTCTATACTTAAAATGTTTTATGCACTCTTTCGTTTACATTATTGTGACCTGATTGGTTTACGTACCATTAAATGAAAGTAAAAACAAACGCAACAATAACAAACTTAATTATATTGCTTGAGTGCAAAATTTATTAGATTTACCGATGATATTTGCAATTTATTTAGATAAACTTAATTTTCATATAATTAACTTATGAATACTTACATAGTGAATGGCGGTAAAATCAAACACAAAAAATATCTATAATTTAATTATAATTTCTCTTCGAAAATCTTCGAAAAAAAAAAAACTTCTCAATTTTCATAAAAGGTTTTATCTTATATACAGTATATGGAAATAGAAAAGGTTTTAATTTCTTTTCAACTTTTAGTCTCTTTTGTTATCGTATAGATAACAAATCTAAAACAATTGCACTTTTCTTAAACATTTACTTTCAGTGTGTTGTTAGCCTTACGGTTATTAGAGCCGATAGAAGTACAAAAAATCTCATTATATGCATATAGTCAGCAGATTTACTCTGTGAAACGGCTGAGTGAGTTTTACCCAAAAGTTTATAGTTCACCTATGTTATCTCGTGCGCAGTGCCACAAGTACATTCACGGTACTTGATATCGTTGAGTACCAGCGACATATTCATAGTATTGATCAATATTAAAACAAATAAAAACATTATAGTCGAGTAAGGTGAATAATCAATCACTTTACACCGCTTCAGCTCATACAATTCTTGATTTATTTACGTCATAAAGTACTGCAAACTGTATTTTGTCTTCCTATGAAGGCATACTTTGCATGCAAGCATTTGTGTGGAGTAGATCAAAAACCATGAATCCATGACATAATCCAAATGTCGAAAACTCACTTTTCTTGTAAAAGACCTGGGTGTTCTTGGCCTAGTATTGTCATAGTAAACTAAAAACTAAATTTTGTTTCAATTTTTGGGGAGCTTACTTCCATTTCAGGTTTAGACCTACATGGTCAAAATTTATTATACAACTAATTTGTATTGTATAATGTCAAAAACAAAGATTTTTTTTTTCACTTAAAAGCTTACTTCTTATGAGAATCCCTATACGGAGTGGTGGATGATTCAAAGAGGCCAACATACATTAATGCGGCAAATTTCTTGAAAATATCTCAAAAATGACAATCTGAGTATAAAAATACATAAGCAAACTTCAAATGCTGGTTGGACGGACGGACATTTTTAAAGAGATTCAGAAAATTATTCTCACTTGATCTGCATAATAAGAGGTGGATTTTTATTAAGCCTCGCTGGGTGTTGTGCATACAAATCCATATAAATTTACTATACCCTGTATGACAAGTTGACTTAGAGGCATAGAGATTAATATTTGCAATCAACTTTTGTGATATAATTCAAAATAATACCGAGGTGAGCGGCTTGCGGAAAGTTTTCGCGATATTTTGTAATGCTTTTACAATTAGTTTGTGGTTCGTTGATAAACTTCAAAAAGGTACGAGTAATAATTAGTCGAGTATCTCAGCTTTTATATAAGTTGGGGTACTGGCAAAATTAAAGTGTTTGATAGCATTTTGGCGTTGTGAATCTCAAAGAGTGCTCCCGTATTTTTGTTCTAGTAAATATCAGCTGAGTAATTTCGTGCATGAAATTGTCAGCACTCACACATCCAAGCGGGAATTGTGGAATCGAAAAATCTTTATGTATTTTTTTTTTTTTTTTTATTGTAAAGTAACAACCAGGTTGCCAGGTTATTATAGTAGGCAGTGGCGCAGTAGTAATCGCAGTCAATTCAGAAATACAAATTTCTCGTCATCAGAAAGACACGAATAATGAAACTTCGGTAAGAATTTACCTTTTCAACGACATCAGATCCAGGTGTTAACATGTATTGTGCACATCCTAGCTCTAAAACAAAGAACCTGGATCAAAGGTACGTGGTACGTCAATATTGAGGCCGTCCGATGCACCACAAAGGTGCTTGACAAAGCAAACGATTTGTCGCGGTCCTGTGAGGCCTGAAGACTGAAGGATATAAATCTTCATTCGTTACTTATGCAAACCAGGGCAGAATTTTGCAAAATGAAGAAACGCTTCAGTACGATAACTAGTCCCTTTGGAGAGTTGAATAAAACCTTTTACAAGTGTAAATGGGCGGATGCATCCTCAACGTTGGATAAAAGCAAGGGTGCTAAGCAGGCTAATCAGGAAATAGTGACTTGACTACTAAGTCAGCGAGCTATACGTCGGTTAGCGCGTATTTGGGGTCCACTTTCGACACTCCGGCTGCTAAATCTTCAGGGTATGCTTCGCCTATTCCTTTTGTGTTTAAAGGCACATAATCGATCACGATGATGCCAGATGTGGTGAGGGAGGTTCCATCTATTCGTCTTCTATCCCTATCTGATGAGTCTTTAAATATAGCTTACTCGCCGACGTCGTTACATGGAAGCATTGTTGGTTCTGATGCTGGTTCGGTGTCTGGGGCAACACGAGGAGTTAAATTCACTAAACGAGCGGCTTCGAAGAATAACAATCGCGAATCTGGGTGTAATGAACTATCTGCAGGTAGACAGATTGAAACGGCCAATGATGGTTTCGCAGGTTCTGTTAGTGTCAGTAAGAGTTCGGAAAATCTAGAAGATTTTCAGAATGGTTATATCGCCTCTGTATCCGTAGTACGTGCCCTCGATGAAGAATTGTGTTTCTACCGTGGACGGGCTACCAAACCCTTCAAAGGGGACTGCCACAGATTTGAACTGCCATGAACTGGTGATGGGACCTGCAAGGAAATCTATTTTTATATCGCGGTTACAGTGTTGTACCCTAAGGAAGCGATTGTAAAATATTTAAGTAATAAACTCTCAGAGGGAAATGCGAAGAAACGTATTGGTTTTAAGTTCAGTTCCGTAAGTTAGGGAGATTTTGCTTCTTTTAAGATTATTTTTTTCGCAGTCCTATTCGGACGTATTATGTCGGCAAAATTTTGAGCTCAGAGCATTTTTAATAAAGAATTTCTAGGCTGTCGAAGGAATATCGCTTCGGTGATATTGGAGCAGTTAGTTCAGCAGGCAAAAACCACGCGAAAGCGGGCATTAGCTGGAAATACTATATCCAAATGTCCCTGGTCTCAATACGAAACTACGCAATATGTTTGTAAATTCCGTTTATTCTGATTAGCTCTTTCTAGCATTTACAGAAATCTGGCTCACGCCAGGGATATTGAGGGTGCGAATCTTGGCTACGACAGGTTGTGCAAAACTGGTGGAGGAGTGTCATTGCTTACCCTAATCTATGACTAGCCATGGTGCGTCTACAATTGTTGAGTTTGTGGGCATTAAAACAAAACTGCGTATCTGTAATTTATATATTCATTCTCTTCATTCATTATATATTACATTCTCTTACATTTTTCCAAAGTCTGATATTGCGGTTTACTTAGAGCGCTTTTCTTTGACCAAAAATATTACTTGTCGCCTCAAACCTAGTGATAAGTTGATAGTGTTAGGCGATTTTAATCTGCCCAATGTTTCGTGGACTCTTAACGACGGTCTTGGTTGTTATATTGCCTTTCCATATCCATTAATTTACAAAGCGTCTTTGATTAGTAATCATGGGTTAGGTTTTTTCCAGGTTAGAAACATCTTCAATGGGAATAATAACCGGCTTGATTTTTATTTTTTTGCTGGGATAGTAATATACCTTTATTTCGAACCAATCGCTTTGTTTCGCCTGAAGACAGGCATCATCCGTCGTTGTTGCTACCCGTTGATTGTCTTGCTGGGTGGCATTGACTGGGACTTGCGCTATGAAGATATTGATTATTCGTTATCTCTTATTTACAGTCAGCTTTGTTCTGCAATTAATTAAAAAAGTAGGCTGCTTAAAAAATTCAGTCGTAGTAGATTGCTTTGTTAATTATATGTTATACTTTAGCGCTAGACGAGATTGTAGCGCCCTGAAAGCAACTTGATATTCCAATTGTATTGATGCAAGCAGGCGCAAACTTCTTAAAAATCCTAAGGACTTCTTTAAATTCGTAAAATCTAAACGAAAGGCAGGAGGGTTGCCTTCCTTTGCGTGCTTGGTAAGTTTCGAATCATCCGATGCGCCTGTAATAACTGACCTTTTCGCGGATTTCTTTGGTGAAGTCCATCAATGTTAAAATATTTCCTTTGATTGATTGAACTTGTATTCGATAAGTTCGGTTGACATTTTTTCGTCTATGTCCCTCTTCGAAGAAGAACAATTTATAGCATTCTCAATTTTGAAACCTTCTAACTACACGGGTCCTGATGATGGTCCGCCTGCTATTCTCGAAGATCGTGCTAATTTACTTTGTTCTCCCCTTACACATGTTTGGAATGTTTGTCTGAAAAAAGGTCACTTCCCATCGGTTTGGAAGAACTGTTTTATTTTTCCTCTCCATAGAAGCGGTTCTCGAAATCTTCTTTACAATTTTAGGGGAATTGCCACTCTTAGTGCACTGCCCAAACTATTTGAATCAGTTGTAACAAAAAGACGTATTCCGGTTTTAGGGTCGATTATATCGCAGTGTCAGCATGACTGTTTACAAAGTATATCAATGGCTATTAATCTTCGGGAGTTTTGTAGCCCAATCTACAAAGCATTTCCCCATCACAACCAGACTGACTGAGTATCTTCGCGTACTCTTCCAAAGCTTCCGACAGAGTTGATCATAGGCTGTTAATCTATCGCCTTTGGGCGCACTCAACGGCTGTTTGTGTCTTTTTGTTAATCCAGAGCAATTTTCATCATTTCCGGTGTTCCTCACGGTGGTCAGCTTGGCCCGCTTTTATTTATCTTATATGTGAATGACCTTCCTGAGTGTATTATATATTCGCGTGCTAAACTTTCCCTTCCCTTTGAGGGTTTATAAAAAGATGGTCTAAAGAATTCAATCAGCCCAGTGCTTGTATACATCTTTAGCTAAACCAACTATTGAATACTCGTCGGTAGCTTGGTTCCCAAGTTATATATGCCACGTTGATCTTTTGGAGTCGGTTCAACGCGACTTCTTGATGATTACTTTGCGAGGTTTGTGATGGAACCCTGCCCTATCTTTTCCACCGTTTTATAATAGATTGAACATCAACGATTTTCCTACCCTTGAAAAAAGGCGTAAAATGTTGGCTGCAATCTTCGTTTTTAAGCTAATGAAAGGAAATGTTCTTTCGCTGGCTTCATTACAACTTATTAATATTCACGTCCCCAGTAGGGCCTCAAGACACTTTGTGCCGTTGCAGCTACTGCAATGTCGAGCCAATTATGAGTTGTTCAATCCGTTTCGGGTTATGTGTAATATGTTCAACGGTCATTACCATTTACTTGATCTGTCCGTTTTGTCCGTTAATTAGGTTAAAAGCATTATTTTGTATAACTAATTGTTACATTTTCGAGTCTTGTACTATACATGCAAATTGATTCAAACTATTCCCCTGTACTTGGTTTTGTTCCTCACATCTTGCAGTGGAATACTAGTGCATATTATATGTTGACCTTATGCTTACTTTTCTTAATTTCTATCTTCTCTATACTACATTTTAAGTTACTTTGTAGCTTACACGCGGCTAATCACTTGTTCCCTAGGGGGATTAAATAAATAAGCAAACATAAGTTGAAGCTGAGCAATCTTCTTAAAAACTTGCTTTTATTTTTCAATTTGAATTCTCTTGTTATAATATATTATATATTTATATATATGTAATATATATAATATAATATTTATATATATAATATATATAATATATTATATAATATATTATATATAATATATTATGTATATATATATTTTATATATATATATATTTTATATATATTTTATATATATATATATTTTATATTATATATATATATATATATATATATATATATATATATATATATATATTGTTTTTCAATTTGAAAGCTATTATTATACTTCTCAGTTGAAGGACTATATCAGCGGTGTGTAAGTAGCGATTACTGATAAGTGGCGTGCCGGTTTCGCTCCACGAGTTGCAAAATTTCATCCATTTTTTCACTGACTGCGAGGTGCATCTTTGACATCGAAATTTCCCAGATGGAGTCGGAATTATAACTGTAATATCATCGTTTAATTTTTTTTTTATCGAATAATTTTTACTTGCATTGTGACTATTACTCCGGAATACCGCTATCACAAGTTCTTACGATTAGCGATAGGCTACAATGCCAGAGTACAAACTTAATTCTTGTTTCATGAAATGTAAGTAGAAAATGGGAAATAAGTTACACTTGTCTCGCAATGAATCATTTTAAGCACACCGCAAACTGGGTTACGATATTTCATTATAAAAAACGCATCTTCTCAATACTACGCATGTCATCAATAGCAATATTAATAAGATTTTTTCTGGGGCTTTACGTAATACGTACGTATTTTGCTTAAATTACCAATTGGATTAAATCCTCAGCCAATTTAGCTGAATTTCGAGCTTGTCTGAAAAGTTTTATTAATGAAAAGTTTAACATACGGTTTAAAGCCCTGAACTAAAAACTCCACAATTTCCAGGCCATAATTTAAGAAAATAGACAAATTATCAATTTTTTTAATAAATATGGGCATGGTCGTTGGTCAGTCATTATTTATTCCCTTCGTATTTTAGATCTATTCTTCTACCCTGATCACTAGCATATCTCGCTGCTCCTTTCCAAGGCAATTTTAAGTTTTCTATGACTGCCATTAATTTATTCCAATCTCACATATCTTCACAAGTGAATCTTTTACGTTTCATGATTTCCTACTTTCATTCTCTTCAAGTTAGTTTGACTTCGCCTCATATAACCACACTTCCGCATCCTCTGCTCAAAGAATATAATTTAACCCATGCGGATATTCTTAATAAGCTGTTCTGCAATCGCAGGCGTCCCTTCAGAATTATATTTCAGAATTTTGATTCATTTATCGATAAGCCTGTGGCTCCAGCAAAGCCGTTATCGTTTATGGCTTATAATACTTTAGAATTTGATGCAATTGCTCAAACGGTTATATGATATTGTTTGGACTCACTTGTGGAGTAGAAAAATCACGGCAAAAATCTCAAAACCTATTTCCCTGATCGGTCTTCTACCTCGCCATGGAAATTCATTGACACCGTCATCGATTTTCATAAGACTTGTACACTCCTTTTGGCCCAGCCACATATAATGTTATCATCTAAAGTCTCAATTCCTTTCATCCTTATATTCCATATTGAACACACTGTGGCAGCTATTGGTACACTGTAATACTTACAGCCCAAAACTAATAATCCCTATGCATGTAGGTTCCGAACTTTTACTTGATTTCTTAATTGTTTCCCTTACATTGCAAGGAGCACTTTCTCCCGTAAGATAAACGACTTATGTGCTATCAAATTCGTGCTATATCGGGATTATCAATAACACCAGCTATTGGGTGCAATTGCTATTGCAATTGCAGCTCTTCTTGCCGGTCCGTTATCTATCCATCTCTTGTTTCGATCTGATCTCCTTTGGATTTTGTTGAATCGGACTGCTAACAAAAATTTATCGGCCACTACGCGGTGATCGCCTTATTTAGTGTTGGGTAGCGACGCTTAGTTTATCGCATTATATTCTCCAAATTCTTGTGTTTGAGGCCGACTACAATAAAAGTGTATAGAAAATTTCAGCATACATTGGACATTGTGTTGTTCGCCTTTCACGGAAACCTGGCTAAAGTCCGATTTACACCCGTCGAGGCTTTTTCACAATTATTTCCAGGATCGCACTGGTGGTCGTGCTTTACTAGCCATATCTTCCGCAGTCCCGTCCTAGTCATTTGACTTTCCTACCCCTTCCGACATTGAATTTAGTGCCATTCGGGCGCAAATTGCCAGTAAACAGTTATATGTAACTTGCTCCTATATCCCCCAAATGCGGATATCTGTATTTATAAGACACATGCTGCCCTCATTTGTGACGCGGCCGAAAGTTCCAAACCTGTTGATGTGTTCATAGCGGTGGTGGACTTCTTCTTTGCCAGAAGTGACTCGGTGTTATAGTAATAATTCTGGCTGTATCGTCCCCACTTCATCATCTGATAGAGCTATTAAATGCTGTGCTTTGTACACTGTACACTGTACTCCTAACTGCAACGGCAGACTGCTTGATCTTTGCTTTGTCAAATTCTCGGAGGTGGCGGTAAATCGTTGTCCACCTTTTAGTTTAGCTGAGGGTCCGCATCATCCAGCAATTTGTATTTCCTTTCATTACACGCTCGATGGTCCGTTGAACTACTCTAACGTGCCAAATCCAACTTCCTTAAGTAACCATTGACATAATTTTTGATAAAACTAATATCTTACTGCTTAAGTCTTATCTTACCCTTTGCGTTCGAAGGGTGGCTTTGTTATTCCACTTCCCAAATAGGGATGCAGACATCACGCTGAGAAATATAGAAGCATTGCCAAGCTGAGTGTCCCACCTAATTTGTTTGGATGAATTCTTACTCACCATTTAGTTTTTGCTCTCAAATTTTATATTTCCCCATTTCGGCGTGGCTTTCTAAAAGGAAGATCAACTGTTACGAATCTCTCAGAGTTTACTTGCGATATTTTCAAGGCCTTTTCTAGTGGCTCTCGCACGAATGACGTATATACTGATTTTAGTAAATCCTTTGGCTTAGTTAACCATAAATTATTTATCTTTAAACTCCGGGCATCTGGCTTCCCCTTGTACTTAGTGAAATGGATAAGCTCTTATCTGCTTAATAGATCATTCATCCTTACCGTCACTTGAGACTTATTCTTGGTGTTTGCTTCTTAATTAAGTTAATTAATGGTGCTATCGAATGGTCCACATTACTTGGTAAGATAAGCTTGACTCGCTTCCCTAGGCATTCTATTGTCGTTAAGCCTAGTCAATGTAAATATAATAATGAGCTTTTTAATCCGTTCAGAGTTGTTTACAGATCCCAAATAATGTCTATCACTTAATCTCAATACACGAACACTTCAAAGTCTATTAAAGCAACTACGCTTAATACGCGCAATTTGCCTACGCCGCATTTAAACTAACTTGCAACCTTAACATCTCACTGTGATTCGAAAATGAACTGCTTTTGCATGTTTGCTATTGCAACGGCTTAGAGGTTCGGTTGCAACTGGACCTGCACTGGTTGGGGATATGCCTCTGTGCTAGTTGTGTGCATGACTTTTTGTTTTTTTTTTTTCGTATTTTCTTTCTTATTTATTTACACATGAATTACTGTTTAATTTCTTTTTTCCTTACTTTTCCTTACATACTTTATACTAGCGTATCATAATAATTAGCGTTAGATTTACTTCAATGGAATTCCTCTGTTAATTTTTGTTAGCTGAGTTTCATGTGTAAATAAAGAAATAAATAGACGTATGAAAAATCCCGAGATATCAATTGGAAGTTTCCACGCCAAGACAAGAAAGAAAGCAAATTAAATGGAAGGTAAAAAAGGGCTCCAGCTCTCAGCGTGCAATGAAAATTCGTTTGAGTGAAATAGCCGAAGATGTTGAGAAAGGCTAACGATAATCTTGTTCTATTAAAAGTCTGGATATATCTTGGATATATAGCACTTAAAAAGGACTGTGGAGTAACTGAACACCGGGTTTGCGCTCAAGTTTAGAAAAAACGCTTAAAATAATGGGTTCTGTGCCATAACAAAGATACTGCGGCCCCGCTTATTGTCTTGAAAACATCCATTTCTCATAAGCTTTTATTTAACTTACTTTTTTGACAGGAATAAAGAAAATTATTGTCTATAATAAAAACGGCGCCCGCCACAAGGAAAGTCAGTGGGAAGTTGTTGATCTGTATTTCGAGCACATCCGATCTTCCGATCATGCTGAAGTCATCATCCTGAGCTACGATGACGATGCAGTATGGTCTGCATATCCAAAATGGTGACCGCTACAGGGTGGGCATGATTTTCTTCTAAACAACGTCTTCGCAGACGTTGCCATGTAATGGGATAATTTTTTATTAACAACCCCGTCGACATGGGTGTCAAAGAACAAAGTTTGGACAATAGAAAGCGGAAAGTTAATTGTGATAATTCTACACTAAATTTGGCGGACGTAGCGATGTGGCAAATCAATTTTTTTATTTTAATCTAACCGATTTGGGTCTCATGTAAAACGGCTTGGAGAGTAGAACACGAATTGTAATTGAGCCTCGAAGGCGTAAAATAAATTTTATAAAAAAATTCTCTTAAGTACTGTTTTAAATAAGGGATCTATAAAGTGGAAAAGGTAAGAGTCGTTTCAAGTAAAATCAGTCCATTTTTGCGAAGAATGATCTAATTGAGGTATTGAAAGAAGATCTGAAAAGGCTGAGCCGACGCAATTTTGGAGAGTGCCTATCAGCATATATTGGGGCTGTGGCTGTGGCCATTTTTCAATTTCACTGTAAATAATTTTTATTCCTTCTTAATGACATTTACATTCTTTTTTGTTTGCTTAAACGAAAATTTTATTTCAAACCCGAAAGCAAAAGAAAAAGATTTTTTTTTATATATCTTCTAGAATAATTTATCGAAAGACATAATCCATATATAAAATCCACTCGCACGTTTGCGAAAATTAATGAAACTGCTCTTAATACTTTAATTTCAAGCGTTCATATAGCGGTACTTCGCCCTTAGCGGCCGCTTCCTCTTTACCTTTGAAGAGTCCATTTGCCACTAGATACTGCGGCTTCTCGAGTACAGGAGTCTTTTTATAGAAATCGACAAGAGCCCGAGTGGAGCGCAAGTGCGTGATACCTTTAAAGAGTTTTTCGAAAGTCAACAACTCTTGCGGATAAGCAGTACGAATTAGTGTATCATTTTCAGACGGCAACCAAGGACGATCCTTCGTCGGTACAGTTCGACCGAACGCCACCTTAATTATAGCTTTTGGCACTTTCAGCAAACGATCTCTTATATATTTCTCATATTTCAGTTCTAATGCCATCTGAATATGAAAAAGCACATCAAAAATGCGTAAAATTAAAAAAAAAAACGAATGCTGTAATGGTTGTTAACCTCGGGTAGATTCCATTTATCGGCGACCGTTTTGGCGATAGCTTTCACTTCTTTTGGCTCAGTTATAATAGAAGCTAAAAGCTTACGGTCGCCTTCAATTGAAAAGAACGATTTTAACTTCTCTTTGGTTATATCCGATTGATTGCTGCTGCCAAGGGCATTCAACCATTCGGTAAAACGCTCAGCCGACTATAGAACAGTATAAGACAGACTAATTAGCTACCATTATGGTTATAAATATATAGATGAATATATAACTTACAGCGTCCATCAATTGTTCAGCTTGCTCATCTAGAGTTTTTTCCCAAACAGTGCCTTCGAGATCATAAATTTTTGAATCCCATCTGACACGCTCTTTGCGAGGCTTGCATATGTACATAGAACACCAATTTTTTTTCCTCTTTTCTTTGACTTTATGCTCTAACGGTTTGTCCATAACCAAATTGAATACAACAAATTCATGTTCCATGCGTTCAATTTCGGAGCATGTACTTTCATTAAAAAGATCAACCGTCTGTTTAATAATTGAGATCACATTATTTTGGAGATATATTTTTTAATAAACAAGAAGAGATACCTTTTTATTTTTCATGCCATCGTCTGCTTCCACTTCATCTTCACCAAATGATATGGGTGTGACAACCGATGATTCTGCTATAAAAGCGTTACGATCAAACTCGTCATACTCATATTGCAATATCTTGGCGACGCGGTTACGTAGCGTAACTGGCAGAGTCAATGAAAAATCATAATTCTTGATACGTTCGGTCCGCATCCTCTCATAAGCGTCACGTTCTATATTCGAAACAACTTTGGTCCAAAACGAATTCTTCTCCGTCAATGACATCCTGCAATAGCTAATGAAATTGTGTACGATTGCTTCAGAAATATATATAAAAATTGAATGAAAAAATAATTGATTTTAATGATAGAAAAATTTGGAAAAAAAAATTGTAATAATCAAATTTACGTTACCATAGTAATCTGTTCTAATTATGAGATATATATACATGTAACATACATATAAGTATACCTGTGTTTGCATGTAAAAGTATATAAAGTATTCGCTTTTGTAAGCGAATGTTCCGTAAAACTTTTCCCAAAGCCCTTAATTTGCAAATAAGTTGTGAGGGCCGGAACTTTAAAATGGAAGTTTATCGAGCGAAGTAAAGGGAGAAAGCTTGCCATAAATAATACTTGCACTTTTGAAAGCTTTAATTGAAGGTTCCGGTACAAACTATCTACCTATCGATTATGAAAATTGCGTTTAACCAACTTGAAGTGAAATAGCACAGATTCATATACGTCTTTATGTGCGTCTAACCTTTTAAACGATTTCACACAAAACGTGAATCAGCCTTTGTTTATGTCCTTACATATATATATATATATATATATGCATATATTATATGCAAGATGTATGAAAATAATATTTTTCGTTGTAGAAAGAAAATAAAGAAATAAAAAACAAAATGAAAGCAAAAAGTTCTTGGATCGTTTAAGAAAAAAAAGAAGCTTATTGCGTCCGCTTAAGCTTTCACGTTTGTCGCGTACTTTAAAGAATTTGGTTTATGCCAAAAGAACAAATTAATGCAAATAGTTTGTCTTTGATTGCGGAATTTTACACATGCTGTTAAAAAGTTTAATATGAGCATAAAGCACTTACCTTAAGTATCGTCGCTCTGTAGAGGTCTTCTCTAGTTTTTGTTACCCTGTGTCGCAACCAATATTGCTTCATTTTAGCAAGGATTCTTCTTGTATTACAAATCTGCCATCAAACTCATTGCTTCATATAAAAAAAAGCTACTCTATATATATATCTGTCTGCTTAGAACTGAAAATCATTCCGATATAGAATAAGTTTAGTAGCTCGAGGAAACTGAGCAGGCCGACACAGGATCGTTTCTGAATCGATTCAAGCATGTCCGTCCGTCTGATTACTGCGCGTGTGTTTTTGTGCGTGATCAACACACAAGTCACAATTATTGAGATATTCTGGCGAGGTTTGGCGGTTGGTTAGATCGATTCATTTTTACGATCACATCATTTACAATAACGTATTACGAAAAGGTTGCCATGGGACGAAATTGTCCTATTTACAAAAATTTCGCCTATTACATGAGCATGAAAGAATACAATTTAAAAGATAAGAGATATAAGTAACACGATTCGTGTGTTTCTATATTCGCTATACAAAAATCATTTTGATAACTTCTTTTTGCTAAATAGCTACGATCTGTGCTCCTTAAGACGTACAAAGATAATTCAAGGCATTTTCCAATGGCTCTTGCACTGACGTCATATACACCGATTTTAGCAAAGCGTTTGATTTGGTTAACCACAAATTACTTATCTTTAAACTTCAAGCCGCTGGCTTCCCTTCTCATTTAGTGAAATGGATGGATGGATGGTTTAACTTCACCACTTCATATGAATTTCGTCAGGAGTACCTCAAGGTAGCCACTTAGGATTCATTTTATTTAATCTATACATTAATCACTTGCCTTCG
>KK502424.1:1585196-1628867 GCA_000688735.1 Glossina austeni | reverse complement strand
TGGGTGTGGCTCTGTGCTAATTGTGTACATGCTTTTTTTTCTTTTTCTTTTTTTTTCTGTTTTTTTCCTTTTATTTGTTTTATTGTACTTATACTAAGTTTTTTTTTTTAATAATAATTAATTTAAGATTTACTTTAAGAGTCATTGGAACTCGACTGCTGTTTGTTTTCGTTGAGTTCTGTATAAGTGGAATAAATAAATAAATAAATAAATAAATAAATAAATAAACAAAAAGTTAAGCGGTTTCCATATTTCTCTGTTACTTTCGTGATTGAACTAAGCACTTAACAATAATAGGAACCAAGTGCATTAAAGGTACTGAAGAATTGTTTACAATTTCATAACAAAAGTGTATCGAAAGTAATCTTAAGCACTATAATATAATATTAGGGGGGCTCATAAGAAATCAATTATTTTCGCAAGATAGCATTTCTCATTAGTCCTGCGGCAACCAGACAAGTGTAAGCATACTTTTTTTTGGTGTTATTCTTCAATCAGTTTGTTAGTAATTTATTCCCAACAATATAAATTTTTTTTGTAGCCCTGTAATAAAATGGCGGACTTTGTACCTTCTGAGAGCCACATTCGTAATTGTGTACTTTTCCATTTTAACGCCGGTTTAAGTGTCACGGAAACAACAAGCAAAATTTGCGACATATACGGAGATGTGTTGAAGGTCAACAAGTGTCAACGTTGGTTCAGAAGATTTGCCGCAAATGATTATGACCTGTCAGATAAGCATCGAACTGGACGCCCAGGTCAATTCGATAACGACGCCTTAAAACCTCTAGTGAAGTTCGATCCAAGGTTAACTATACAGGAACTATTAAGAAGCGTTGGGTCTACCTGGCCCACTGTACAAAGGCATTTAAAAAAAATTGGCAAGGTACATACACAACGTAAATGGATTCCACACCTGTTGTCTGAGGCCAATAAAGATCTTCGGCGAACAATTTGTAATTCTATGCTCATCAGACTAAGCAGAGATCCATTTTTGTCTAGGATCGTAACTGGAGATGGAAAAATGGATCCTTTATGATAACATAAAGCCATCGAAACAATGGTTGTCTGCAAACGCGAGACCTCTTCCAACCCCTAAACCAACCCTATCCCTGAGGAAGGTGTTATTGTGTATTTGGTGGGATTGTTCCGGTATAGTGCATTACGAATTATTGAAACCTGGAGAGACAATTACTGCTGACCTGTACTGTCAACAATTATAACGGTTACAGTCCGCACTCATAGAAAAAAGACCAGCTTTAGTGAACAGAAAAGGTGTGATACTCCAACAAGATAATGCCCGTCCTCAAGCAGCGAAGATTACTCAAGAGAAACTTAAGCAGTTAGGCTGGGAACTTCTACCGCACCCTCCATAGTCTCCAGACCAAGTACCGTCGGACTGCCGTCTGTTCAGGTCACTGGAGCATTGGTTAGGAAATAAAAATTTTAATTTCTTATCCGATGTCCAAACGCACCTTGAGTTATATATTAAGTCACGCCCACCCCACTTTTTCAAGAGGGAGGTTGAACTTTTGCAGGAACGATTGCAATAAGTCATCGCAAACGACGGTGATTACATGAACGATTAAAAAATAAAAATGTCATTTCAAAAGAACATTTTGTCTATGAATGCAAAATAATTGATTAGTTACGGGTCCCCCTAATATATACGATTGGCATCAAGCTGGAGCTGGTAGGTTAATTTTTACTTAATAATACCAGTGATGTGGGTATCAAATAAAAGAACTTGGAGAGTAGAATCCGAAAAACATAGTGGTGGGTATGCGAGAGTCGGTCCTCTTTCTTACTTGTTAGGGTAACGGTGATGGGTATAAAAGGTGTTGTCGCGACCGAATACAGTTTTGTTGTGTGTTTTATTTTAAATGAACTTTTTTAAATAAAATATATGGCATTTTGATCGATAACCTTTTCCCATAGTTCCGATAAGACCGTTATGACGCTACTGTGACACTAACAGAAGAAGTAAAGAAACTACGAACAATTTGCAAAAATTGAAAAACCGACGCCTATAAAGTTTAACGCGTCGTATTTTGCTCATATTTATTATAATTAATGTGAGCACTACATCGAAGAGCAAGTCACGATGTGTGTGTAAAAAATCTTGAACATTATTCCGGGCGTGGATTCGAAACCTAGCCATGTTGTTTATTATTTTTAGTTTACATAAAACGATAATAATTCGTTTTATTTGACGGAATACGTACAGAGCAGAATCATTTAAAAATGACAACAACTTGTAATTGTGAGCAACAAAAGAACAGCGCAACAAATCGTATTAATTATATTCATTAATTTCAATTCATACCTTATCTTCGTAACGAAATTTAAAACTTAAAAAGTAATATTTGTTACCGTGTGGTCTAGTGGTTAGAAAGCTTAGCTCGAAGTCGAGAATGTCTGAGTTCGACGAATGCTGGTGTGTGGCAGACATTACTTGAAATTTATCACATATGACCTTTTCCTACGTAATTATAGAGTTATTCTTACTTACACACTTCACTTATGCGTGCCGTACGTTATACGCATAGCGAAGGTTTTTATTCTTCAAATGCATAGTAATGCTAGATCTGCGTCGTATGTTTAAAAAGTTTACATCTCTTCATGTGGAAACCTTTCCATAGTGTTTTTTTTTTTTTAATTTTAATTTTAATTTTACAAAAACTATTTCAGTTTATTCTTTATTCAGTTTATTTCTTTATTTGTGGCAGTCTCCCTTGTTCATGCGTTTTGTGAGTACAATTTCATTTCGGCGTTTGTTACGAACTCAAGAAAGATGCGGTTTTTCTATGATGTAAAGATACAACAAATATCGGTTGTACATAGGGCCAGTAATAGTAAAGTTATTTTGTGAAACAAACATTTATTACTACTATTTTCATATTTTATTTAGCCTTTTTTCAAGTAATTGTGTGACTGAACAATTTACACACTAATTAATTACGAGTTGACGTTTTTGTATCTATTATGAAGAACATCTTCCGAGAGATTATTGAAATCATGATCGCTTGCACAAGACGACCACCTAAATGAAATATTTTCATGTATGCTCATAAACCATCCGCCTCTCAAGAGACGAACACATGTGTTCAACAAAAATACGCCATTTATTGAAACAATATTTGCTAAATAAGCCCCACAAGTAGAGCTAAAAGCCATTTATTTTATGCAGTCTTATGGAATACGCGAACCGTTTCGAAGTGTACCCCGGACAAGAAGACAAAATAGACTAGCAACAGAGTCAGATTTGATAGTCACCAATTACGTCGTCTTACGATTAGCGAGAGTCATATCCAGAATAAGGAACCATATGGTGTTTCTTGATCATTTTTGCCCATTATCGCCGTTGGCGTATTTGTCGAAACAAGCGACCCATTGCGTCAAAACTGTACAACGGAATAGACTGCACAGTTGCAGATCCCCGGACAAAATGTATCTATTGAAGAAGAATTTGACATGATGAGGCTCACTTTTCAACGACGGCGTGGAAAGATAACATGGTTGTTCCTTTGTTGTTTGTTTATGTTGACTCGGAGCGCGTAGAAAATATCTGTGACCGACTAAAGCAAAATATCCATATCTCTTGTACAAAAATAGGGCAAGAGTATAATATGCACATGGGAGAAGTGGACTTGATGTCCGCAGTCGCTATCGTATAAGAGGTGGAAGCTGCAAATGGTACCTCCGCCTATTCTATCATCGACTGGCATTGACCGCAATAAATTCGTGATACTTATGCAAAAAAACTCCATTGCAAGAGGCATCAAAAAGAACGAACTACCAAATCTTGGGCAGATCCGCAATGATTTGGCTGATTGCAGTGAGGCACTGTAGCAAACGATATCGGCCTAGTAATGGCTGATTAGAGAAAACTTCACAGGCGAAAGAAACTAGACAGCGATCCCATCCTTTGCCGTCTACGGTTGTAGGAGAAGACAGGGTAGATAACTGGCCTATATATCGAAATAGATTGTGTGTGATAGGTGTGAAATTCCACTGTTTGAGGGTCATGTGGCGTATGCAATGTTCCTTTATGTGTATGCTTGAGCACTAAATACATTATTTCATGGATTTTCATGTTTCGTAATGCAATGAGAGAGTGGTATTATTTATGTTTGAAGTATTGTTCATCACGATGCAGAAATACATCGATCTGTTTTTTGCAAAATTACATTTTTTATGTGATTTTTGTAGTTGTATTTTTCCCGTTATCTGCATTCATTTCCCGGTCGATTTCAATTTTTACTGCCGTACACATATAAAATTTTATAATTTTTAAGTTATATTCAAATGTGAAAAATTCCCTATAAATTCACTTTAGTTAAAACTTGCTATTATAAGTTTATTACTTCTGCTCTCCACATATGCCGTAAAAAAAAAAAAAAAAAAATATTTTATTCGTTTTTTTTCAATTTAAAAATAATACACAATGTGACCAGGATTTGAGCCTTCGCCTCTAATAATGTTGGAAATATTTTACGTTCTTTATACCAGCCCTGACTTTCTGTTCTATAGAATGATTACATAATTTAAAAATGAAAACGGAATATGAGACAATGAACGTCGTTGTGTACTAACTACTTGCAACTTTTATACTCTTTGCCGATAAGGAACAATGTGATCTTTAATTTTTTTGTGTCTACAATACGCAAAGAAAATACGATGGGAGGAGAATGTTTAATGAATTCCACTGAAACGGACTTTTCGCATTTCAATTTCAATGCAAGGACTAATATTTATCTGCGTTCTCTCCCAACTTATCTGAGTCACTGATGCGGAATAACATTAACGCAATACTGTTGAGTATTGTTGAGTAACGGATATATCGGTTTTTTTTAAATTCTCAGTTTTGATGGCCTTTATATGTATATATGTATATATGTAGCGGTTATGCGCTTAAATATGTACTCGCAACTTTGCGAAAAGGTTGTTCTTTACGTGCGTTAACAAAATAATTGACCGATGTATGGCACTTTTATTTTCCAGTGTCTTGATTGCTCATTCAATAGCTAATCATTTTTCTCTATACGATGCGTCAACATATCTCTAACTGAAGACTCCAGATGCAAAAGGTTATCCGTGCATGCATAGAGATATCGTGAATAATTAGTCCGTAAGCAACTTTCATTATCACTTGAGAGTTTACTTTAGGCTCCCTGCCAGAAATCCCCAAATTCAGAAATTATCGCACTGAGACGTGATATTTACGAAACATTACGAGTGAAGTTTTTGAAATATACCGATAGCTGAGTATTATAAAAACAAGCATAAGCTAGATGCTACGAAAAGAGAAGAAGATCTTCTGGTATTTTGAACACAAAAATATTTTTTACCAGGTTTAGACTGCAAGTCTATTCAGATAAGTCCATCCAAAATTTGGCCATCTACGTATATATACTCAGAGTCGCAAAAAATTGATGTAGAAAGTTTAGGTTGACCCAGGCACCTTTAATTATTGACCACTTATTTTTCATTGCAAATAATTGGACTATCTATGTATGGACGGACTATCTAAATATTATCTAAAATTTCAGTAAGAAATGGAACGGTTTTATAATGACCTACAAGCTAACCCTAATACCGCTTGAATGACCCGTATTTGTGCATTGCCTCCGCATATATTTATTTACTAATTGTCTAATTATATCCTCGCAACTTCATAAAAGAAAAAACATTGGACGGGACGTTGGACTTTTTGTTATGTTTACATGTTTAACATGATACGTCGCTGAGAGAACAGCTTGTTTTGTTTATAAAATGTATTATCTACTCATAGACCAAGAAGTCTGAAAAGTGAACACTATAGGCGATGGTAATAGGCGATGGTTCTAAGGTTCAACACTTTCAAGGAGACAGTGTTTTAGTTTGAAAATGAAGGGATTTATGTATAAGACGCAGTAGGTCAATGGCAAAGATATCAAAGAGATGAGCAACCTCTAACAACTGTTCATGTGTTCGTCTCAGTTTTAGGCTTGAAAAGTTGAAAAAATTTGTGCAGGCTTTTAACTGAACTTCTATCTAGCGTACAACTGTGAAATCTGAAACTTGTGTCTTTTCTTAGTTAAGTAATTTTTGTAAAATTCTGAACACAATCTCAAGGTTTCTCAAATTTTATAACGGCTGCAATGAGTCGGTTTGAAAAGATCAACGTATGGATATAAAAACGATTCAGATAAGTACAGATAATTACCTATATATATATATATATATATATATATATATATATATATATATATATATATATATATATTATATATGAAATGAATGATATATGAATGATATATTATATATGATATATATATATATTATATATGAAAGCGTTTTAAAACGGATTTGTGAGCATTTTAAAGCGGATGAGAGCGAATGAGCAAATCCTGTCTTAGCGGTGGATTTAAAAATCAAAACAACATTCGCCACACACATAAATGAGCATAAATGAGCAGAATTCTGTAAAAGGGGTACAAGTGTATATTGCGAAGCAATTGTTGTGGGAATGAAAGCAAGAAACCAATCAAAACATAAACAACTAATCCTTTATTGTAATTTAACCTCAATGAAATTTTTTCATGTACACTTGCAGGTGCAAATAATAGCGAAAGCTGAATAAATAAACCAACAAATAAACACACACATACTCCACTGCATAGTGTATTGTCACGCTGAACGGTTGGTTGTTCAAGGTTTTACGTATAAAACATATTGTCGCAAGGCATGCATGCTTGTCGTGCATACGTCGTAAATACTATTGCCAAAGAATGTTAGATATGTGCACGTATGTTATTTGTTTTGCTTTCATTCTGTTGTCTCGATTTAAAGTGCATAGAATTTTCATTGTTAGTGTTAGTCGTGCGTGTGTAAAAATTAAATGTTTACATACTCAACCGATACATCTCCATTTGTAAGGTGAAAGGTAAGAAGGAAAGACGAGTGTCTGGCATTGTGAACGTATAGTTATTGCTTTTGTTCTTGTTGTTAGAGAGTGTTAGTGTTTAACAAAAAAGTCACAAGTGCTTACTTTACACTTCACGTGTTGAGATTTGTATTATGTGCGTACTCTTACAATAGTTTTATTTATATACAAATATTTATTTATTATTTTTTTTCTCTTCTTTCTTGGTTTTTTTTGTTTTCCTCGTTACTTTGTTTCTTCCTTTTTTGGTTTTTCTTTAGGTAAGATTGTAATGACAATACACAGCGCATTGTATAATATTTGTTCACTTGTTGACTTTGGAAGATTATTGATTTGATTTTCTAAGGATTACTTGTGCTCGTTACTTGTCCTCGTACAAGTTGAATGAAATTCAGTTAGCATGCAAAGCGATATATTTACACTTGGAAATCTTTTAGCCGATGACATTTCGCTGTAATGAGGTTTAACAGTAATTTAAGTTCATAACAATTTGAAATCCAGTGAGAATGGAAGTCTGACGCTATACAAAACTTGTCCTTTCAGTTTTACACAATACACATTTACAGAGAAACATACACCAGACATTTCCTAGAGATAATACATTTTCCTAATCGCTTTACGATTCCAATCGATACGTTGGCATATCTACCGGTCTATTGTAGGAATTCCTACGCCCGCCAAAACTGAAGCGTATCTCAAAATATATATGATATACATACATGAGTGAATGTGTGTGCTGAAGGCGTATCATTGAAAAAGCATGAAATCATTCATTCCATTGAAATGAAGCTCATACATAATACGAGTTTCGGGTCAAGGAAGCTGCGAAATGTTATTAGGATTCGATCGATGACGCACTAGGCTAATTTCCGCATACACAACATAATTATAGGAATTCGTTATTCGTTAGATGAATCACCGAATCACCGAACTTCAGTTCAGACAGATTAGCAAAAATAAACCAATAAATTCTTAACGTATGCATGTTTTGAAGAAGTTTAGTTTCACAAGTGAAAGAGTTAGGGTACAAAGGCTTCGGTCGAGAATTATTTCAATTTTGAATGCAATGGCATTCCAATGCAGTAGTGAGACTGATTACAAATCACATACTCGTGTTATTATTCGTGAAAGCAAGAGTGAACGTGAATAATGCTGTGCGTTAAAATTCAAATGAGAAGCAAAGAGATTGCGCCCTGCAGGTGGCATAGCGAATTTGCTTTGACTTTGAATGGCGCCCAGAATGATTAGATACATTACTAGGACGTTTTTCTTAATTTTTTTTTTTTCCAATATAAGGCGCTGTAAACTAAAAAACACATATATCAGAAAACAGATTTTTAAACTCGAGGTTTAGTTCGTCGGTTAAGAAAAATAAAACGAATTTCAATTATTCCTACAAAGTAGTTTACGTTATATGTGCTAATTGACAAGCCAGACGCATAAATCACTTTAGATATTTTATTTATAATTTTACTCATCATCAACTGCAGGCGAATACTTCGTCTCATTTGTACGGTTTTCAATACCAGCTCGCGTACAAGGCCTTGAATATTTCTGCCTAACTTAAAGGCAGGCCAGGAGGGTGTTTATCAAACACAGTACATCGATGGACATGTAGATAGACGTGTAACCAGACAGAGCGACAGACGAACCTGCTTACAGCTGCATTTCAGGCGTTGCAAACGTTTCAACCAAGCGAACATGCACACTCCCATCCTTCGGAGATGCGTGGAACTATGTAAGACGAAAATTTTCTATTGGGATGTAAGAAAAGATAAACACTATCGGGATTTATGCCGATTGCAGGCGAAAACATTTCAACAACAACAAAACATCAACATGATGAAAATAGGAGCAGCGAAAATTTATAATAAAGATGTCCGTGTAAACAAAATTTTAAAGCTTGAATTTTAATTTTCGCGAACAGAAAACTGAAAAGAGTTTAGTAAACTGACTACAATATTATCCCTGATTGTTGTTCAGTGTCAGCAACAACATAGCTCCCACGATCCCTATTTTTCCATTGTTCCATGGTTCGTTTACAAAAATCCAAAGCCGGACAGAGTGGTTTCCTTAAATTGGCTTGAGAGCCTATCTGATGTCTAATACAATATTTCCTATGCCTTATAAATATCCACAAAGCAAAATCATTGTCGATGACGATTTCAATATGCATAATAAGCCCCGCTTTCGCCATTCGGCACAAGCGACTTCACAGGACTACGGTGCCGAAATGATGGCATTCGAGAAATCTTTGGTGTATCTGCTGACTGCACGTATTCCTAGAATTGATGCACTGGTTGCACCGGATATTTTCCTTATTTCGCCATTTGTGTACCTCTCGATAACTCGGGCTATTGTGCCAATTCTGCATCGCTTTCGTACACAAATCTTCGCCACGTTTCTTTCTTACCGCTGAAACGTAAAATTTTCAAATACAACTGGACAAACTGAAGCGAGCATCGGAAACTGTGTTTCCTAAACAACATTATCATGCATTGAGTGAAAAGAAATTCCGTCAAACTCGAAGACAATTCTTGATATAAACAGACTTGCGAAAATGCCGTCAAGTCCAGAGAAGAATCTTTTAAAGTTCGTCGTTTTTATCTAAACGACTGAAACATTTTGCTTTGAAAGCAATCTAGAAATAAATACAATCGTCTGGGAGTGCCCCAACCGGAAAAGTTCTGCACGAGCAGCAACTACGTGCCACATTTCTCGCCACACTGAAAGCCATCAAGAACTCTTGACCGTTCGCAAAGAGAACTGGAAACGAACACATCGCCACATCGAGTCCAAATACCCGAGTACTTCAAACTCCTATTTATTAAATAGCAATTAATTGATTTCTTATAGCAATTAACGAGCAGCGTTAAGAAAGTTAATGCCAAGCTCGATATCTGTATAACTGCGGGCCCAGGTGACATGTCAGCTATAGTTCTAAACAAGTGTGCGATCAAGAAGACCACTACGTGTCCCCTTCAACAAGTGGTACTAGGCCGGAATTTGTTGATCTTGGTGAAAAGTTATCTAGTTTGAACCTGTAATCGGGAAGAGTAGATCTACTAATCCTGCAAACTATCGTTAAATGACAATCTGTTGCGGTAGACCCAAAACCAGCTAAACACGGTTTGGTTCAATGGTAAGCTAACGTTCTACCCCATCGAGATACACATGGAGGCGAGCCGCCATATTGGCGAAAGTAAGCTCTTCGTTCCAGATATCACGGCGAAAGGAATTTTTTAGCGTAGGTAACAATTGTACCCGATGCGTATGGCGTTTCTTGAATGTCTGACCGTTTTGGAGATACCCGTGGCACACGCATGACACACTACTGTAAATTATCGTCTTTTAGTCGCACTGCAATTCTTTTTGTTTCTTTCCTACCTACATCCCTTCCTTACCTACATCGTGCCCCTATCTATAAAAGACAGTTCCTAAGTGGACGCCCGATTTACCACGAAGTATGTTATAATTTTGCAACGTACAAAATTGTTATAAAAGATTTATAATATTTGAAGTTCTGAATATATTACGCACAAATTTTGATCATTCTAGTCGCTAGCCTATACGATAACCTCTTGGATATGTTTCCAATTCCCTACAAAGGAATGAAAGAACCCGAAGCTAGTTAAAGGCTAAGCAAAACAATTACTTTGTGGAAGCTACCATACGCTTCAATTTTAAATCTAAAAAAAATCTACAAAGACAGCTTTTTATGTAATTTACGAGAAGTACTTTCACACATAAAACTCGAGTATTAATAAATGTTTTTTGTTATATAGATTTGGGTAAATGATTCCATGTTTAGTGAACAGGGGCAGTAAATAAGTTCGCGCTGTTCTCCTTGAGTGATCGTAACTAGTACTCTACCGTAGTCAATAACACTGTGACCTTTCTATTTGAACACAGGATAAGTTATGTCCCGAAAGTGAACAGAATATAGTTTTTGGGAGCTTTCTGTACCAAAAATGTGTCACTTGCGGGAAAACGTGACTTTTCCTGTTTAATTCAAACGATAGTGCTGCGCCTAGAGACGAGACGAACCATCAACGTCGATGATAACGCCGAATATACGTGACGACCATATTTGGAATGTTTAGCTACGTGTGCTGTATAGAATTTATCGCCAGAGAATAAAAACTGATGTAATTGAAGCGAAAAGCGCGTGCAATGTGCCAAAAGTCATGATATTGTGAGTTTTCGTCATGAAAAAGTTCGGTCCCTTATAACAAAAGCTTATATAGCCTGGCAGCGCTAACTTAGTACGTGGGAGTCTTCTCGCTTTTGTTACCTACCAGACGTTACTTTTTGTGACTATCAATCAATTTAATTCATGATTTATTTCCTTTTTAAGCAAAGCGTCCAACTTTAAGGCAGGAAATAAAAAATTACTCCAATGGTTAGGTTGTCTCAAAAAACCACTTGTGTGCTTTCTGCAAGAAATTCAGGCTCTGCCTACAAGATATGAAAAATAATGTTTCGCAATAAATCTAATTGCAATAAAATATCTCATGATATTTTTTTTTAATGTACATGCAATTTTATTAAAAATAACCTGCAGGGACTTATTCACGTTCCCACTTACGCTACGTTTTAACCAAATGCAATAGTTGCAGATATCAATAATTCTTATTGCGCGCACCTAAGGCCCTCTAAGACTCACAAATGCGTCCTTCGGGACGCGAAAATAAAAATAATTCACAGTCTCATATGTGTAGGGCACATAATTGAGATTTTGGTGACGATGAACTTCGAGTATAACAAGGAAGTTCGGTTTTTCTGATTTCTTTAAGCTAAATAGCTTGCAATTAATATAATCTCTTGGGGGTTGGGTGGAAGTGCGACTTTTTGGCGATCCATGTAATAATTATTGAGTAACAAAGTAAGTAAGTTTTTCTGATAGAACATCTGAAGTGGTCCTATCTTTCATGTGGCGATTTATACTTTACATTCTTTCAACAACTAAACACACGCTTTATGATTGTTGGAAGCAATAATTTTTCGTTCTTTATATCCACCACCGAAAGGTGGGGATATTTTGTTCATTTTGTTTCTTTTCACAATGCATGCAACACTCAAAAGGAAACTTCCAAGACCCTTTAAAATACATACATATTGAAGTTCGACGTGAAATTCTGAATTGATTTAGCCATGTCTGTCCGTCGGTTAGTCTGTGTGATGAATGTGGCCGGCACTCCCTGCTCGCAAATTTGGTAGAAATATTGCAAGTATTTACACGCAGGTTGGTATTGAAAATGGGCCAAATTGATCAGACCAGAAAATCTTCTTGCAGTGGAACATAAACCGTTTTTCTTAACAAAAATTTATATGTTTTTGCTCGCTACTTGGAAATTATAAAAGTCGCAAGGTTGATATTTTCCACATTGGCTTTACGAAACAATCTACGCCTTATATGCAAAAACGGAACGATCGGCCATGCCCACACAACGTTACAAATGATTAAATTTTAATTTTTTCACTTTACTGAGGTTGTATGCTTACTTATCATAACGCAAGACAGAAGACAAGACAGAATGTTTAAAACTATTTTGCACACTCCTCAAGTGAAGATATATGATCTGCCTAAAAATGGGTTAATTCTAAAATGAATATGGTAGACACCACGACCTGATGGACTAAGCTTTTTAAAAAAATATCAGCGATATCGGTATCAAATACAAGAACTTGGAGAGTAGAAGGCGAAAAGCAAAGTGGTATGTATGCGAGATTCGGCTTCCACTAAATACAACTTTTCCACCTGTTTTTTTTTTTTTTTTCGTTTTGTGATGGTAACAATTAGTTACTTTTTTAACGCTATGTTTTTTACAATTTTTAAATTTCTATCATACTTTAGTAAGAAGGCAAAATTGTGATTTTTAACGAAGACAACAACTGTAAAAAAAAGTGAGTTCACTCTCTGTGGGCTCTCTGTACTTCGGTCGAAAAAGACGCAATCAGTTGTGACGAACATTAACATATTGAGCGTAATAATGGAACACAAACTCAACAATTTTATCGTAGTTATGATTTATAAACTAATTTCTCTAATTTTATGGATAAAAATAGAAACAAAAAAAAAAAAAAAAAAACGGAAAAAAAAATACGAAAAAAAAATTTTTTAAATTTATCAAAAAGAAAAAAAAAAAAAAAAAAAATAGTACAAAATATACTCAAAATAGCAGAAATAAAAGGATTTCCGCAAGGAAAGCAAACGTTCAAAATTCACAACGGTTGTGAAGACGAACAGACAAACATACATACACATGTACATATATATTGTTTTTAAGCAAGTTAACAAATTTCAAGAAAATTCAAGCTAACAGCCACCCAAACTATACGTTCATGTGCAGAGTTATGCAGCAATATAGTGCAGTAAAAAAAAAAAAAAAAGCAGAGAACAAAACCGAAAGGAAAATAAAAACACAGAGTAAAGTAGAATGAAGGGTAAAACAAAAAAAAAAAAAGGTTTCGGGGCAAACAAGATTTTTGCCACGTTAGCACATTTACTAAACAGCCAGCCATCCATCCATGAGCTCGCTTTCTTATTCTTATTGCCTGTCAGTTTATATGTTTGTGTTTGTATATATTTGTATATGTATGCATGTGTGTATGTTATTTTTTGCTTGCACAGGCGGTGTTTTGTTCCTGTGCAAAACAATCTGTTTCCTTAAGAACACTCTAAAGAAACATTTACAATGTGCAACAACGTATACAACAAAACACTATACCTTCATTCAGAGTCTATTGTGTGCAGTCAACTTGAACAGCAGTAACAGCGGCAGCAAAAATATCACAAGTGCAAAGTTTTCTTGGCAGTGAATCTAAGGAAAATGAATAAAAAACAAAAAACAAAATAAATAAAAAAAAAATTAAAAGGTTCGCATAGCAAAGGATTCACATCATCATCATTATCATCATGATTATGGTTTAAGACTCATCATCTGGTGGCAGTTGTTGTATCATAATATTTTGACACCAACAAAATACGAAAACATTACCAGGAAAAACGAAAGAAAAGTAAAGAAAAGAAAAGAAAAGAAATAATAAAAAAATATATAAAAAGTTCAACTTAATATTAACGAAAAATCGGCAAAAAGCTAAACTGAAACTTTTACTGTTGTTGTTGTTGTGGTATAGCATTGCAGTTCATTTCCAGTTTATAAACTACGTGCCCACACATCTACTAACAGACGCATATATTTTTACATATAATTCATTGGTTTTGTTTTCTTAACTGATGAATTATGGCTAAAGTTATTGGATCTGCATGAAAGGCCCGTAAATTATCTAATGTAAGCAACCAAGCAAGTAGGCAAGCACGCAACAAACAACATGTTCTTAAACAACAGTTACACTCCTTAACAGTTATAGAGAGACAGAGAAGAACGAGTAAAATAATTAAATCAGTTACTACGTAATAGATATACTGATGAGGGCACTCCCTTACGACAAATCTGAACGATACTTAAGTCCATCAGTTGCAACGACAGTCCATCGAATATAGAGCTTAGAGTGCAAACGCATCTTTTTGAAAATTTTCTCTTTCGGTCGTTAGCTATTTAGGACAAATAGCGTCCACTTTAAAATTTCACAGACAAATTAAGGCGTAGATGGAGAACGGATAGAATGAGCGGTAGACTCAGGTCAGGTTCACGAACGAGTCGATAGGCAGTAAAAAAAAGTACTTGGAATGCAAAAGGACGTGCAGGAGTGTACCAAGGAGCAGCAAGAAGCTAAACTAAAAAGCAGATGAATGGGAAGGCTAACTAGATGCCTTGGAAAACAAATGGACATGTAGGCGGATCAGCTAACTAGCCACTAACAAAATACTAGAAGCCAAAGGTATCGAAAAAAATATATTAAAAAGTTTCACAATAGGCCGATAAAAATGAGCCGTTGTGTCTTGAAGTGATTTAAGTCTAAGCTAAAAAAAAAAAAACCGTCAACCAAGCCATTTAACGTTTATAACGCTTATGTGAAAAGCTCTCTTTCGTTACGCTTAAGAAGAAGCCATTGTAAGTGCATTTAGGGGATTTCCGAAAAGAAACCTATCACGCTCACTCTTTATGGTGTGCATGTGTAAGCGTGTATCCGAAGAAATGGCTTAACTCGCTCCTATCAAGGACTTACTTGACCGGTAGTTAGTCCTTTCTACTTCAAGTTTACAAAATTTGTGCAAGCAAGGGCAGCAAACAAAAAAATAAAAAATAAAAAATAAAAAATGAAAAGAACAACAAAACTGCAAAGCAATCTCCGCTAAGTGAGGTTAATTGTGTTTGAAATGTAGTGCTGAGAAAGTTTTTCAACAAATGGCATTAAAATTAGCAATAAAGTTGAACTTAAAACGGATGCATTATTAGGGATCGTGTAGTGCTCTTGGGACTTGAAGAGCAGCAGTATATACAAAATAAATAAATGAAGTACACAGATCGTTATCTATCTTTATTCCTAAGAAGTTGTGCTTAGCCCTCTGGCCCAAAGTTAAATTGACATCAAATTTCTATAATGTTTTGTTTGCTGTGATTTCTGTTGCGGTTACAAGTAAATTACATAAGCCAAAAAGATTAAAATGAACAACAAGATATGAACGTGACATCCCCGTCCACTAAAATAGTTCATCATTTAATTCATAACCATAAAATTTACAAACAATTCAGGCAATACAATTTGCTGGGGAATTGCATTTAACAAATGTTGTTGAAAAAAAATAAAAAAACGAAAAAGGACAAAAAGGAAAAGAAAAGGAGAGAGAAAGAGAAAAATGTAAATAAAATTTCATTCATTCGTTTTATTTTTGTTTTATTTTATTTTGTTTTTTTTTTTTCCTTTCTCTAAATGTTTGGTTAATCCTTTTATTTATATACACATTCGTAAATATATGTATATATGTATGTATGTATATTCCACTATATGTAGCATGTTATCTTTCATTCTTTGCGTTTGAACTCTTGGCTGATGGCAATTTACAAAGCCCTGGTGACAATTGTGTGGCAAATGAAGCATAAGAGCAAACTAAAAACATACAACGTTTTTATTCTCCTCTTTGTTAAAGTTATGCTTATTTCATCCACGCATTTGCAATACGTCGCAATATGTATAAAAAATTCGATATTAATTTAAACATTTTTCTCTATTCTTTCTTTTGCTTACTAACAAAACTGTAAAGCTCTCGACTCTTGATTTATTTCTGTAGATCAAAATGGAGAGACAGCCGTAGTTCTGCTTTAAGTACAACAAAATGATCTGAGAAGCAAAAATTGCAAATTAGTTTCATTAAAACCTTTCAAAGTATAGTGCGAGGAAATAACGAACAAGTGAATCATGCGAAGCTATTTGGACAAAGTCGTGCAAAGTCGTGCAAAATCAGGCCTATTTATCCAACAAGAGTAACTTGAATAAATTAAGGTGGGGTTGTGTGAAAAGTTTGATTGACTCATAATTTTTTTTTTTTTTTCGTTACAGCTTTTGTTCTTTTACAGCATTTTGATAGCGGCCACGGTTTTCATGTGTTCCTTGTCGAAGAGGTCACGTAACGCAAGTCATACTTTATTTCTACAATGGGACGTTTTCAAGTCTGCCGTTTACAAAATTTGGAAGCCACCTAAACATTATGAGGTTATTGAAGAAGCTTCCCTACGCTTTCCAAGAGAGGGCGCAACTAGTACTAAAAATTGCCGACAAATCGCCTTTTCATCTGAAAGGATTATTTGCAAGTTTCACGCAACAGTATAGGTCATCGCACTTCAGTGTAGACAATACTGGTTTTGGAGTTTTGAATAGGTTTACCTCTCCGCTTAAAACTAAGAGCCACACAATGCTAACGAGTGCTAATTACGACGCTGACAATAAAGCTGAATATCTATCTTAATGCGACGGAGGGGGGGCGAGAGGTAGGAAGGTGCAGCGTATTACGAGTTACTGCAAATAAAGAACGCTGGCAACCACATCGGATGCAACTGAGCCCGAACTGGACGCCATATGTCCAAGGGTTCATGATACTGTGGCTTTCCGCGATGATAATGCTTCGCCGCAGTTGACAAAAGTGGTCCAAGAAAGGCGCTTCGCAGTGGACTGGAGAGGGCTACATACAGCTCTTCGCTTTATTTGCCGCACATGAACCCTTGTGATTACCGCGTGCACTCCACCTTCCTGTTCAAGAAATCGCTCGTTGTCAATTCATATTTTACCTATGAGCTGAGACAACTATTGTTGAGAATGTTTGATAATACTTTCTGAATAAAATAATTTTGCGAAAAAAAAAACCGCAAATATTTACTCATAGACGCAATACATTAAAACTTCAAAGATTGTTTCGTTGCAATTCGTTGTATGCATTAGCTGCACACGATTAGCGTAATTGATTGAACAATTAGCGGGAACGTCTTGGAGGAAAACTAAATTGAAGGAAACACTTCATACTCCATTCATATTCGTAGGCGAGAGAGATCTAGTATATGATTTTGCACTTGAAAGAAACTAACAGTGCTCCGAATATTTCGAGTATGCGATCGTATTTTTGCGACCATTTTTTCGTATAGCTTTAAAACTTAAAGTTATAAGAACGAAATGTCTTTATGTAAATGTAGTTTACGTGGAAGAGCTCGATATGTTTTACATCGAAGTTCAGTGAGTGAGAGAAGTTCTTAATGGAAAATTCCAGAAAATTATGGTTTGGCTGCTTTTGTTTTTCAGTAGATGCATCTTAGTGAGTAGTGCTGAGTATTCTCTGCGATTGGCTCGCGAGAAAATTTATAATTTACTAAAGAGAGAAAATAGATTTTTCTGAAAGTAATACGATTCAAAGAATCGTTTGCTCGTTTCGTGTCTGACGTAGCTGTCTTACTCGTTATGTTATCAAAGAAGGAACTCTTATGTAACTCTTATATGTCTGAGGTATTCTCGTGCTCTCTCTCTCTCTCTCTATCTCTCTTGTCTTGATGCGAGTAAAATTCTATGCTTATCTTTTTAATTAAGGCATTCTCTCATACTCTTGTTTTCATAATATTTAAGGACATAAAAATGAGCGAAGAGCACTGAATCCGCTCTCGTACATTCTCAGTTTAAGCCATGAAGAGGGGTTAAACTTTCGCGTGGCTTACTTGGAAGCACGTTGGAGTGTAGTTGCTTCGAGTTAAGATGGTTCAATAGATGTCGCTCTAAAATTCAATCGAAGCAGAGCTATCCAAAAATTAGTTGACACGTTAGTATATATATATATATATATATATATATATATATAATATATATATATATATATATATGTATAGATAAATATTGAATGAATTGTAGTGGGTGTGAAAAGTTCGCCTTAAAAGTTATATGAATATCTTATTTGTTGTTGTGATTTTCTATTTTCAATTTTTTTTTTGTTTTTTGTTTCCTTTATATTTATTAACATATCTATGAATGTTGGCTTTATATGTATGTATTCATAAGTCTAACAAACTTTTACAGGAATTGACTTCACTCATTTGTTTATTTATTCCTTTTTGGAATTTGTATTTAATTTTTTCCTACTTTGCTTTCTTCTCCTGCTATAGTATTCATTGTGATGATGATGATGATGATGATGATGATGGTATTTATGTGTCATCATAAAAAGTTCATTGGTTTTGTGGTTGAAGAATGAAAAGCAACATAAAAGAGTGATGACTTACTCGTTGTTTCTTCTTTTTTTTGTTTTTTTTTTCAAATAAATGATGATTTTCAATGAATGAATGTGTGGATGAAAGGAATTCATACAATAACCAACAATTAGCTGCAATTCGTTTTGAACCGGGAAAGAATACATATGTAGCTACACTCTGAACATTCCTCAAAGAGCTTTTAAATCTTTAATGGGTAAGCCAAAAAGTCCTATTTTTTTTTTGCATATACAAGATGCTGTGAATAATCTGGTGGAAGCACTACGCGAATTTTAAAGGTATTTTTTTCGCGATGCTTTTGCTTTGAAGTCAAGTTCTTGAGCAAAGGTGAATTCTTCAGACAAAAGTCAACGATTTCAATGCTTTTTAGAAAAGCAGCAACGTTTTCTTGTGCTTTTGCATTTCCATGACCTTGAGCAATGTCCACCTGTTAAAAAAGATCCTTTTCACTAGAGGACAAATAATTAATTCTAATATTTTTTTTATTTATTATTTTATTGAAATCTTACAAGACTCGGCTTATATCTTATATAGTGAATGCATCAAAGTTTCGAAAGCAAGCTCTGCCGACTCATTGAAGATTTTTTAGGTATAAATGGTGAACGTTTGGTTTCAATTGGACGTTTCGGTTGCATTAGTTAATGAGATTAGAGTGGGAGATCGCTTATCTGAAGGGTTGCAGTTAACTAATTAGCCGAGAACTCACCAAAGAGGACACGCTTTGTCCTATATGACCTATAAATCTCCAGTGGTTAAGCAAGCGCGCCATTAACGTGGTGCTAATTTCGATGAAGCCCACGTATACCACGATAAATACCACGTAATTTTTATCAAAAGTTTGCGAAGCACGTTTACTTTGGTCAAAGTTATACTACAACCTGTGTGTTCAATACACAATGACTTTCGGCTGAACTTTCGACTGATGATCTATGAACAGTCGCTCATCACACGCCTTATTCTCGACTTGATTAGAGAAGGCGACATATTCAGTCAACCAAACAAGTTGATATATATATATATATATTTAAATATATACACGTATTTAATCAAAAGATTTTCCATCACTTTCTATCTCACCTTTCTCACCTTTCTGACAACATGACGATAGCGTGCTAAGAGAACGATATTGGTTTGGCAGCGATTCAGTCATCGACATTTTCGTACTTTCTCAGCATTTCGAAACCGCGTGTCAGTCAAGGCATTCTGCATCGATCAGAACAAGTGGTAGTAGGAAGGGCTATGTCTGGTGAGTATGTGGGGTGTGGCGGAACTTCCCATTCGAGCTGCAACAGTGTATCAAGAAAATGACTTTGCGCTTGTTGACCACTATTACTGCTCTTTTTTCCAAAAATTTATCATTCACTTTGTTCAACTGACATCGGAAGACATCCGCAATAACAGTTTCATTCGATTTTAGCAGCTTTTAATACACTACACTTTCCTGATCGTACCGTATGCACAGCAAAACTTTATGGCCATAAATTTTCCGTTTCGGTGTCGACGTTAATCTCTCTGCTTTGCTGGACTAACGCATGACTTTTTCCCTCTTAGGATTATCGTACAAGATCCAATTTTCATCGTAAGGCGCTATATGTCGCAGAAAACTCTTCTCTCTTGGCCTGGCAAGCAAGGAAACCGCGATGTTCGACATGGCATTTTCAGTCAATTCGTGTGATAGCCTCCTTTCCCTCCCTCCTTTTTGACCTTTCCCATTGCATGTAAATGTCTAGATAACTGTTAAACTGTTCGAAAGTTCTTCGAGGGTTTGATTGAGTCCAGTAAGTCTTGCAATTCATTGTCTTCGAACTTTTTTGGTCCTTCACGCCATTCATTTTCATTGACAACAAACTCGCGGCTTTCAAATCGTCGGAATCCAAGCCGACAATTGGGACATGATGGAGCAGCATCACCGCAAGTTTCTAAAAGTGGTTGATGACCTTCGGCAACAGATTTCTTCAAATCAGGCAACAAAAGTAATGAATATCGAAAGTGCCATTTTGCGCATGACATGATTAGCGTCTGCTGCGTAAACACTGAATAACTCAATCATATTAAATCGAAAGTCAACGAATCAATCAATCAACGAATTTAACCGTTGTGTGCATTGATAGTTTGCGTTATTCTATCATTTTCACTAATAGATGTCGCTGATCAAAATACATGCAACCACCAATTATATATATTGTAGCCTCGTAGTAATTTGTAGTCACAAACCTCAAGCTTAAATCTCGGAATTTCCAATCCTAGCATTCTTTACTAAAAATTCGGATGACAAGCCTTCACAACAACTATTTCCGGTTTTGCTTTTTCCTACGGGACATCATCGAAAACATTTCGCTCAACTAAATCTGTTTGGGTAGCCATATTTTCCATTCATTTTCGCAATGCTTTTTCAGTTTTTGGCATCGGGGATAAACAAATAAAGTCTATACCTTTATCAATATTGTTCCATATAAATAAAATATTAGTTTTTAAAGGAAATCAGTTGTGTGCTGTTTCAGCCTTAATGCATTTGTGAGGCATGTAACCTAAATATATATATATACACACACACAAACACACATACAATCAACTTGTAAAATCTTCGTTGTAAAGTTGAACTTTCCCCATACTTGGAAATTGAAATTTCGTCTATCGAAATAATGAGCGAAGAAATGAGTGACTTTTACGATATTTTACAAAAAAAAAAAGATGCAGATATCAAAAAAATGGATGAAAAAATTGTTGGAGTTATTGCTGAGTATTGCTGATGGGACGACCGTGTAACGTCGCTAAGTAAGCGTCCAAACCGGTTTTACTCGCGTGGTCGCAACTTACTAAAGAAATTTTGCAACAGGAAATTTTTGATCTGAATTTACTTTTTTCCTCTCCTTTCTAATCAATTAAACAGAAAACAGAAAAGAAGACGCTTTTTGGAAGAAAACGATAAAAGATATTTTATTGAAAGTATTGTCCATCGGTACTTACTCATTGTGCTCTTCAACTCTACAACATATGTTGATGGGCATCATCTGGTCACTGGGCGAAACTTTCCTAATTCGTATAAAGAAGTTACAGTTAGCTAACTGTTGGCGGATTAAAACCTATGCGAGCACTATATTTAATATTTCCTTCTATTTACGGCTACTCACAATGTATATGTAATGATAGTGCTTTAAGCAGACATATACTTTTCCTTTCTTAGTGCTATTCATCTATTCGAGATACTAAACCCGAACCAAGTCAAATTTCGAAAATCCCTTTCGTTGATTCAATTGATGGCCGTATATACCCATATTTTGAGTTAGCTAACACTATTGCATACATTTCAATACATTTGAAATTTGCTTATTGCTTTTTTATGCTGTAATTATCTTTAATTATAAAATTTAGGTTTTTTGAAGCAAAACATCACAAATTTTTTACCCAATTAATAAATAATTTAAGGGAAATTGTTTGTCACCGTATTATACCTATATTTGCGGTTAATTTTATGTGATCGAAATGTGTTTATTTTTAAATGACCGCAAGCCTATAAACATATCCATTAACAAAATAGAACAAGGAATAAATTACCGTAGGTATAAAACGAAGTTCTCAATACTCATCACTCTTCTCGATACTCGGTACTTGAACGAAATATGATTGCAAGGTGCGTAGAATACATTGTCAATAATTTATCCCCTATATTGGATATATGATAAATATATACGTTAAAGGTTTTTTAAATGTTTTTTAAGTTCAATTAAACCGTCATTAAAATTCGTTAAGCTTTTAGCACTTCATCTAGGCTTTCCTTTCGATCTAGTGAAATATGTAGTCTGCGTCGAAAGAATAATTGACGTATGCAGGCTGTCGCCCAAAAGTTTTCATCGGCAAGAGATCGACTCTAACAAGTGTTAATTAGATGGAAGAAAATAAAAAGGTGAAAATGGAAATGGGGCGTAGCGAGTCGCGAGTCACGCATGGCACCTTTCAAGCTCAGCGCTGCTGATGCTGTCATTTCCGATTTGATTTTGAGGTCACTTGCAGCAGTGCTAGTTTGGGTCATTCTTCAGTAATGGCTCATAATACGCTGCACCCAGATGATCTGGTCGAAGTTTTATAAACATTTCGCCTCACTGTTCACGTTGTTTGTTTCTCCTATTGGCAGTAAACTAGAGTATTCGCTTATGAATATTCTTTCCAATTGCTTTGAGTTCCTTGTTCGATTATATTTTTGGCGGTCTATAAGCTGATCTACTGAAGAAGAAGAAGATCTACTCAAGAAAATTGTGTTGTGTACATTTGATTGATTACGTAACCTGTGCTGTGATGGAAATCCTAAGGATGGTATTTTAACATAAAGAAAAGTCTAATCAAATACGATATAAAATCTCCATTAAATTTTATTAATGAAAGCCTGTCTACAGCCCAACTGTTCGTTTGGACAAATTTTTAAGACGTTACTCTTTATTTCATTAGGCAGAGTAATTCAAGTTGAATTACAGGCAAATCAATTATTTTCTACGCCCCGTTCACGAAAGTTTTACTTTCTAAAATCTTTGCGGGCAACTAACTAATAAAGTCTGTGCGGTTTGTCGTTCTATGCCTCTGTAGGGGTTGTTTAGAGAAAACCAAAAAATAACAAAACAATGAAAAAAGCAACTATGACAACATTAAAAATAAAACGTTCAATATTTATTATCATCGATTTAATGTCCATAAGGAGTGTTTAGTTAGTTTAGTTAATTTAGTTTGTTAAACAATTGCTTGGCATTGTAAACATATGCACACGCTTGCACATTGGCTATACATCGTATGTGGTCACGTTGACAAACCCCAAAAATAAAACTCAATCACGTATGAAACTGTCGAATAAATAACCAAAACGACAACAGAGGGTAATAAATGTCATGCGTTGTCACCTATGAAGCGTTATTATTACGGGGTACTTCTCGTTTTAATATACGTAATATATAATATTATTTAAATTAAACATGCATATCGTATATATATATATATACACATACACACAATACTTTAGGTTAAATATCTTGTACCGTATTTTTAATAAATTCTCAATTTTGTCTAACAAAATGATTAAGTTTTCATAATAAAAATTTTTTTAATAAAAAATGAGAAAATTTGTTTTTAGAAAAAATGACAGAAGAGATTTAATTTCAAGAAATTCGTATAAGTAGCTCGTGCCCTAATATTCCCTTCATACCAATTCTATATCAATAGCAAGAAGGACACACTGTTGGACAGCGTCATAAGAATAGATGAGTTACTTAGACAAGTGCCCGATTAAAAAACGCACTACTTAGAAAAAGCATCATTCCGCAAGTGAGGAAGGCGGTAAGGGTAAAAAGAAAATGGGAAACGAGGGAGAGGGCCTAGGCAGTGTAGAACATCCCCATTCAGTATTTCTCAGGGTAAAAAGAAATTGGGAAACGGGGAAGAGGGCCTAGGCAGTGTAGAACANGTAAAAAGAAATTGGGAAACGGGGAAGAGGGCCTAGGCAGTGTAGAACATCCCCATTCAGTATTTCTCAGGGTAAAAAGAAATTGGGAAACGGGGGAGAGGGACTAGGCAGTGTAGGATATCCCCATTCAGTATTCCGCACGGGAAAACACACAGAATCGGTTTTGCAATATACGCCCGAGAATTCACCTCTTCAAGGGCTATAATACATTGCTTTGACTTTGGAATTATTCTGGCGAGCCTGCCTTCAACGATTGGCTCAATTTCACGGTTATTCGCGTCACTAATCAGGTTGGCTCCGTCGAATATATGATTTTATTAACGATATCAACAGTTCGCCGGATACTCGTCGCATGCCCACTTTTTTTTTTTTTTGACTGATACGGTTCATCCGCACTTCTTACTTCAAGTTAATCACTTTTAAGGTTTTTCTCTCTTGCGCATAGTTTAACCCAATTTAGTGTCGTTTACACTGCCGTGACGTGTTAAGTGTTATCTACGCTGTTTTTTGAAAATGGCATCGAGCTTAAGCGTACACAAAAGATTTACATAGTTATACGCATAAGTAAATATGCACGTTTTTTATATTCGTAAGAGTATCGTGTATGACGTAGTTTGGTTAACTCATTTCTTAGAGACGTAAACATTTCAAAAAGTTTGAAATTTACTTGCGGTGAATATTTGCGAGATCTGCAACCGACATTATCGTGTCGATTGATTGTCTTATGGCCATGAAACCAGAAATAAACGTTTCACGTCAACAAATTCTCTAATACGTAAGTTTTCCAATTCAAATCTAAAGCGTCCTTCATCTCATTTATTATAAATCGCGTTCGCAAATATTTTAACTCACATCCTGCATCTGAAGATTGACGCACTGCGCGACCATGTTGCGTCGGCTGACCAATACAATTTAATGAAACGTGTAGTAGTCTACGGCGGTGCCTCACATTCGTTCAGTGTCTGACTGCTTTGCTGGGTGCATTTGCCTGTAGTTGGCACCGCTCTCAACCCGCATAGAGGAACAGGCGCTTCACTTGATTGATTGAACGATAAAACCGCTATAAATTTTTCTGAGAAAAAAGAAAGACAGTTGGGTTAATTGGGTTAATTGGGTTAATTGGGTCAATTGGGTTAATAGACGCTATGAACATAATGTATGGGAAAAAATTTGGTACCTTTAAGAAATATTTTCGTGAAAGACTCTCCGCATCAAATGAATCCCTGCTGGGAAGTTGCTTCATAGCATCGTAACAGAAGAAGGCTTTCAAAATTAAAATGCTTTAGTTTGTGTTCATTGAGACGACCGCTGCGTAGATCTGAGGCTGGGAGCGACTTGAAAGCTCCAATGTTTTTGCTAAGAAATCGCAAGTTTGCGATTAAGTTTTTAGAGTCGCCCACGAATTCCACCATAGAATTATATAGGTTTTCCCCTTTTTTCTATCATTTTGCTATACATAAAGCGGACTTTGTCGATAACTTGAGTCTCATCAAAAAGGACGCCTTCGATCATATAATTTTCGAGGAAAGAACGTACGTCGAAAACTATTCGAATGTACAAAAGGAACTAACGTCGAGAAATAATGAAAAATTTGTAGTAATAAAGCGACATATATGTCGTCATATGTCATACCTGAACTAGCTTTTAACACTAAAAAGTCGTTATGACTCGAAAATGAATTGTTGTTCACTATTATCGGCTGCCAAGCTTATGCATGTTTGCGATGGCTTAGGGGTTCATTTGCAATTTGGTCCTGCATCGGTTGTGGGTGTGGCTCTGTGCTGATTGTGTACTTTTTATTTTATTGTACTTATAGTAAGTTTTAATAATAATTAACTTAAGATTTACTTTAAGAGTCATTTGAACTCGACTGCCATTTATTTTTAATTGACTTCCTGTGTAAGTAGAATAAATAAATAAATAAATCAATAAATAAAATGTCTATCTACAACATATTTCAAAACATTTAACGCTTAAACGGCCTGTAACATAATTCAGTGGGTTTGTTAACTTTCTTCAACTATTCATTTGTGGTAGGTGTGTTCGTGGGCGTAACACACCAAATTTGTGATTCAGTTTTTACGACGGTGAACGGCGAATGTTTGAACTAAAGTTTGATCCTAAGAGCTCGGACGATAGGTTACGAGCCGGTAGACAGAGATCATCATTGGTGGGATCCCATAGTGTCTGTTAAGTTTTATGAGCGATAAGTTTCTCTGCTATTTCAGTTCATTCTATTTATTCCCAATAGTTTACAGTTCACTGTGGACATGTTTGTCAACTCGCATAATACTCTAGATTAAGTCGCAAGTGGATGACAAAATTTAAAATTTTTTTTTGCTCTTAGTTCTTAGGACTATAGGCAGAATGCAAAATCCGTTACACTGGAAATATAGGCATACGAGGTTGCCTAAACCGTAGGTGTTCGTGATTAGCGTAAATAGTGGCTTCGACTTAACTGCGTACATTTGTCGTTTTGCTCCAATCCCGTCAATTTAACACAAGAAACTCTACACTTGTTGTTCAGTCTTTTTGTTCTATTATCGTCACATTTAATTAAAAAAAAAAACTGGTGTTTCCTTCTAATTAGCAGAAATCGTTTCAGATCTCCTATGCATCAATTTTGATATGTTAAGTTTGTGTGTGCATGTTATATAATCATAACTTTCATATGACGGCAAAATGTACCGTACGTGAGCGCTGCCAGTACATCATCTGCAAAAGTCAGCCATGACAGGGCGAAACATGTTTACTTTAAGAGTATTATGTTCAGAATTTTCTGTAATTTTGAAGTCCGCTTCGTAAAGAAGACACGTCTTGTAAGGCTAACTACGAAGGGAGCCCTTTATTGTGTAGGTAGCCGTCATAAAAAGCGAATCACTACTCGAGCACCATTTAAAAGTGAAAAAAGTTTTAATCATAAGAAACAAGGAATGAGTGAAAACAGTAGCTGGCTGGGTGGGCAGAGGAAGCGTAGCTCTGTTAGCGTTTCTGGGCAAGATTTCCGCTAAAAGTTCGAACCTTGTTATGCTGAAAAGTTAACATGTAAAAGTCCTTTCGACTTGATCTTACCAGTGTTTCGCAACGATGATTTTGTAAGATTGGCGCAACTCCCACTAATAGGAATGTCCTCGATATTCGACTTTATTGTCAGTTTCATCGGTTGATTGGTTCTGATCACGTTTCAATAGCATTATCTTTTAAACTAAGTAGGAAACGTAAGGCTTCCGTGTTCAGCGATTTTATTTTTGTGTGGCAGAGAACTCGACTTATTGAAAGTTTTCGCACACTTCAGAGCGATAGCTTGCGCCGTTGCGAGAAAGTTTAGAAGTAGTACCTTAAAGTGGAGAAATCACAGTTTAGCGAACACTTCACTGACGACTTAATGCTATGCACATTACGGAAACAGCTAACGGCTTGTTAACGTCTAACGCATAGTACTAATCGTGCTACTGCATATTAAATTTAATATACTGTCCTATTGTTGCGCCAAGTGCTGTTTCCAATTTGATGCGTTTTCCTCAGATTAAGTTCGTATCCTTGTATTACGAATTTTCAATTGCGTAGATTCTACTTCGAATTTTTTGAAGACTATTAACAGAAAATTATTTATAAAGTTTAAAAAGAAGGCAGGAAGCGGAAGCACTTTATTATTTAGTATTTATCTCATCGGCTTTTCTCTGCGAAGATCACGATTGAATTGTGTTTGTCGTCTTAGGCAAATTCTCTCTTTATTATCTTTCTGAAAGGGAAGTGAGGTGAGGACCCAAAGTCGTACCCTCGTTTTGGCCCCACGCACTCGCTAAAATAAGAATAGCTTAAGATAGAATAAGTAATAGCTTAGGAATAGATTAGTAATAGAATAAGTGATAGCTTAGGAATAGCTTAGGAGCGGAATAAGAAATAGTTTAGGAATAGATTAGGGCTAGCATAAGATAGAATAAGTATAGGTTACGAGTAGGCTAGAGAAAGTTAGTTTTAGGCAGTCAATGCTGGGCCCTCGAGCCGGCAAGAAGTCGAAGTTTGGCTCTCGAGCCAGTCGTGGTTGGGCTCTCGAGCCGATAAGTTGTAGTTAAGCTCTCGCGCCAGGTAGTCGAGTTAGTTTCATGAACATCGGTAAATGAATATCGCGATTAAATAAAAGTGATTGAGAGAAAACGAAGAGAAGGACAGCAGAAGCGAATTTATAAACTCTGATAAAATTTACTAAATGTGATCAATTAATGAAAGAAGAATTGATAAACTCTGATGAAATTTACCAAATGTAATGAATCAATAAAAGAAGAACCAAGTGCCTGCAAATATAAATTTTCTTGTGTTTGCTTTCCTTCCCTGGGCCGCTGAGCGGCCCCAGCCAAGGAAAGGGCCGGAAAAGGCCTCACAGTGCATATACAAAATTTCATTCTGATGATTTTTGTTGTTTTATCTGATGAATTTCCCGGGGATTTTATTCAATCATTTCATCAATCGCCAGATACATAGGACAACATCTGCAAGTGGATAACCGAAAATCGTTATTCACTTTAGAAAACTTCGTTCGTGCGCAAGTTCCTAGAATAGGATAAATCCGCTAATTACCGTAAATCTGCTATTGAGTAAATACACTTCTGTATGTGTTTCTCGAAAAAATTTATTGAAAATAATGAAAGGAAAGTGAAAGTAGAAGAAAAATTATCCAAACAAAATTTTCACTACGTATGTAAGTATGTTTTTCCAACAGTTATAAGTCGTTTTATATATTATAACATATTTCACTATCTGCTTTTCTCACTTTCAATAGGCTTGATATTTATTAGGCAGAGTAAAACCAAGTTCAGGTGTAAATATTAAAAACTTCGACCTAAGCTGAAAAGTTGTCGTTTATTTATTTCTTTATTGTTGCTTTGAGGGTAATTACGGAAATACGCAATCGTTGGTAGATGATGCTTATCTTCTAAGTCGTTTAATGGAATCCAATCAAGTTTCAATTTTTTCTACTCTGGTGGACATTTGGACAAGCAAATGGACGTAACTAATTCGATGTAAAAGTTCACGCTAGTCAAGAAATGAATGTTTTTGATGCGCTTTTTTGTGCTCGATAAACGGTAAACAAAAAATAACTAAATAAATATTTAATACGAATATCGTTAATTGCAGCATAAATAAGTTTTAAAAAAAGAAATTTAAAGAAAGAGAATTAAATTAAAATTATCCTTCGACTATGGATTGCCATAAAGGATGGCATGTTAGACACAAGGTAGACTTTGTGCATCTTTGTGCGCATAAAGCTCAATACATATGCTTGTCAATAGTATGTAGACGACTATAGAAACGAAGGCTGTTGAACAAAGGTTGCTATCTAATATGACATTGAATCTTGGTTGGTGTGCATGTGAACAGGAATTTGATGTTGGTATGCGGATTACCGCAACGCAGGAATCCGTAAACCCTAATAACTAGAGATTAGATAATAAATGCGAAAATTAAGTTTACTTTTTAGAAAAGTTTTTAGTTGACCTAGTTTCGTAGTACATTTGCACAACTATCTTAATGGCCATCAATCTAATTATAGTGCAATGTTCAACCGTTATTTCGTGCTGCCTTAGTTTAATCATTACATCTTACACCAGTTGCGATACAAGGGTGTATTAATTTTGGGCCGATGTAAACACAGACAGGGGGTTTCGAGGTAGAACCAGCTCTTATGATACGGATCAATGCAGAATCGCTTTCTAAAGCCATTTAAACTTGTTTGTCCATCTGTCCATATTGTATTTTTGTGTTCAACTTGCAGCTGACAATTTTGGAGATATTTTGATGAGATACATCGTGTTTTGCCTCGAGGATGACCACTGTTGGAAATGGTTCGGATCAGCCCATTTGCTCGACCACTTCCCATAAAACGCCTTATTTTAAAAAATCTTTATACAAATAACTTTATGAAACAAAGTAGCGTAAGGGATTTAATGGTAGGTCTACTTGGCGTTCTACTATGGCGTTTTTATTTGATTTTTATTCTCTCCTTTTACTACGACTTAATATCCAAACATTTTAACGACACTTAGGTTAAAAAACGAGATCTCCACATTAACTATTTAAAGAAATTATTTAGAAGATGGAAAAAAAAAAAGCGAAAGTAGAGACCCCCAGAAGTTTTGTAAAGAAAAAAATCAAAAGTGAAAAATATATTAATTTATATATAAATTTACTTAATCGTGAGATCATCAAATAGAAGCAGCATCAACTGGACATAAAAACTTTTAAAAAATAGTCCACGAAACATAGTGAACATGGGAAACTAACCGGGAAAAAAATTATATTGGGCCACGACGAATCTTTTACACCCATCAGTGTTATCTTAAAAAAGACAAAAGAAGTAAAAGAACTAAATTTCAGGGTCCATAAGGTGGAATGGGCGCAAGCGATTTTTTTTATTTTCATAAAAAAAGTTGTTGTCGTATAGACGTGTAAACGTTGTGGGCGTGGCCTTCGAAAAATGTGAGTCCAAACTCCAAACTCCATTGCAAATTTGTAGGCGATGTTTTCATTTTCGCCAAAGCGAGAATCTTTACCACACGTACTAGAATGTGGGACAGACGAACTGACGGACATTGTTAGTGGCATTCTAAATTTAAGTCTGGCCAACAATTTATATATTTTGTGCATTTTTTGCATCTTACTTTTGTGCTATATATATATAAAAGTTTTGAAAAAATAAATCAATTTATGATATACTATAAAATTAAGTAGACATGACCGATTTTTTCATTTTTGTAGAGATACTACACTATTGCCCGTAGAATATACCGCCAAATTTTTGTACATTTATCTGCTATAATTTATGAGTAATAGGCAAAAAACCAATTTCTTATTCCTTCTGAAAAATAGAGTTGGGTTCTCATTTTACGTAGCACTGTAGGCATGTCCTTCGACCGATATGACCCATTTTCAATACCAACCTGAGTACAAGAACTTTCAATGTTTCTGCCAAATTAGAACTCGATAGCTTCGACAATGTTTGTATAGACGGACAGATGGACAGACGGTTACATCGGACGGACTCATCAAGAATGTATATACGTTGTGGCATCTTTGAAGCTTCCTTCTAGGCGTTGCAAACGTTTTGACAAAATGAATATACTCCGCATGCTTCAGTGATGGGTATAAAAAAATGCTATTAAACTAAAACATTTGGTAAAAAATGAAAAAGACTGCAACGTTAAGTAGAGTTTATTGAAACTGTTTGAAAAAACGATTCCGGAAACATATTAAGCATAAAGAACCAAGAAATTAAAAGAAGAGCAAAACAATTAATTTTTAAATCAAACACAGAAACTGATTGATAAAAAAACATTCGGCACCGGTGGTAGCAACGATTGCCAAACAAAAAGTTTAAGTTTTTTTTTTTTCTTTTTTTTAAGAACAAACAAAAGATTTATATGAATATTATTTATTTGGAGTTAAATTTGTCAAATGTTGTTTTTTTTTAGTGAATGTCATGAAGTCGGAGAGCTTCACATCATTGAGTTTGAAACTAAACCATGTGGATCATGTGGATACCTTATGCAAATTCTTTTGCAACTTCTGAGTAATCGGAAACGTAAGCAATAAGCTGGACGAGACTATGAGTTTCTAATTTACATTTGAATTTGAAGGCTTTCTGTAAAGTCTGCCATAGTATAAAACAAATGGAGTTTGCGAGATCACATTCGCATAGGATTGTGCGAAAACAAGAAAATATATCTAAATAGGTTTAATTCATATTCAGCAAAAAAAAAAAAAAAAAATAAAAGCAAATTAATAGAACTGCGCTAACGACGACCAGAGATATTCTAGAGAACGCGAATGCAAGAAACTGTGTTAATAAGTGTAACTTTCACTTGTTCATTTCAAACTGGCTTTCATTACGGCATAAAAATCGTTTTCATCTACAATGGGAGGCAAAGTAACTGACAAGCAAAGACCGCCCAGCAGATAGGTAAGCATATCTGACTGGTCTTGCAAACAAGCCTTTTTTCCCCGCTACCACATTTTAATAGCGCTGGATGCTTGGCGAAACACCATACCACCATACCATGCATTTAGAGCAATTTTCATTTGGCGGTACGTCTTCACTTACCTTTTAAGTATACGTTTATTGAATAAAATTCTGCATTGCGGGAAGTGTCACCGAAGACCGTGCACGATTAAGATCGAATTCGAAAATATTGCGGTTGGACTTTAACATGATACATGTCATTGGAATATAGGGATTCCGGTCTGGGGATTCCGGTTTGGGGATTCCGGTTTGGGGATTCCGGTATTGCCAGTTTCGACTGGAATTTTCGATAGATGACATGCAAAGGGCATGACATGTGCTTTCATTGTCAATCGTAGAGGAAACGAATCGCTCTTCTTAATCTCCACTCTGTTAAGGTTTAACTCTGCCAGACTTTCTGGTATTGAATCGCTTTAAAGTGCTTAGACAACATGAGTGTATTCTCAGCAGTTGTGGAAATGTTAAGCTGTAATGGGTAAATGCGGACTGATCCGTTTGAATTCCACAGCTTATCATATGGCAGTAGTAGGGCAACCTCTTATTTATATTGCTTGATTACGCTACCCATTGCAGGCAATGCTTGCCAGGTGTAGTTTTCCTCAACAACGCTCAAAAAGCGTACATTTAATAGAAATTGCATGAATTATGATGTGTGTTCTAGTAAATGTGCTTATCTGTATGTAAGTAGCATGATAGGATCAGTGGTGTTGACGAGCCGGAACGCTCCGGAACGTCGTTCCGGTACTTCCTTTTTGGAGAGGAACGTGTTCCGGAACTAAAAATGATTTCTGATAACGAGAATTTATAATAAACATTAGAAGAAAAAAATATAAAATTCAACCACAAGATCCTGAACATAATCCTATTTGGAATATTTTATAAAAACCATTATAATAATAATAATAAACATAAACATAATAATAATAAACATATATATATATAGATCTATATATATATATATATATATATATACACAAAATGGCTTTCGTAATGATTTTCGTTTCCTTTCCTTTTTATGCTATATACAGCGCCGATACTGGCGACGGGCGAAAATTGGGGGAAATCTCCGCCCCGTCATCAAATTTGGGACATGAGACCGCACAGAGCGGCCGCTTACCCGGTAAGAAAAAAATTAGTGTTCCGGTAAGAAAAAAATTAGCACAACACCACTGGATAGGATCGTTATTTCTTTCTATACCAAGTCTTATGCTTATCTTAACTATCTTTGATAGTTAATGTAGCTGATGAGGTACGGTTTTGCTTTGCTTATTTTACGATCGATAAGCATAAACACTCAAAAAGCGAAAAAGACAAAATAATGAGCAAAAACCCATAAATTTTTGTTTAGAAAAAAATAGAGTTGCTTTCAGTTGACGGGCTTCATTGTGGACTTGTGCTGCGACCAATTTAGCCCATTTTGAATACTAGCCTGCGCGCGAAGACTTTTAATCTTTCTAACAAAGTTGAAGTTGATATCTTCATTTTTGCGAGCAGGGAGTGTCAACAACATATACCACGTGGATATACACACGGACCGACATAGCTTAACCAATTCATAATTTCATGCTGATCAAGAATATATATATTCTTTATAGCATGTATGAAGCTGCCTTGTGGGTGTTGCAAACATTATGATAAAATGATCATACCTTCCATCCTTTAGTGGCGGGTATAAAAAAGAGAAAATTTTAAATCTCTAAACATTGTGTAACGTCTCTTCTTTCACTTCCCCGCTGTGCATTATTCTAACAATTCTATGGCAGTTAATTTTGCGCTATGCTACTGCACTGCTCTCTCTCTCTCTCTCTTTTGTAACATTGAAGCTATATAGGTAAGATCTGTGGGTCTTTTTGCGTTTGCAACTTGTTGGACCGGGGTTGTGATGTTTCGGTGGTAACAAATTTAAGGAGCTTGTAAAGAACACTTTTGGTGATTTTGGGCAAGAGCGTACCAATGTTTTTATCACATGTAGGTTGACCATCGGATCATGGTCGGTGTTACATCTGATATTTCTGGAATTTATGTTTATTTACGAACGGAAAATAATCGGTGTTTACTTCACTGTTGGGGACGGTGAATCTATCTGATAAATGAAGATTTGACCTGCCGTCGTACTTCTAATAAACAGACGGTAGTTCTTCACTCAATTTCAACGTTTGTTTTCTCGCACGAATTATGCCATTTGCACGAATTTGATCATGCCGTTGTCTCGGGTAGTTCGTTAAAAAAAGGGCGAATTACACTGCGTTGTTTGCTGAACGGGCGAAATGAGTAACGGAATTGGTTTCAGGAACGTTGACAACAATATTTGCCGGAATGATTATCTGTTATCATTATTATCTATTATCTATTATTTATTATTTATTATTTATTTATTTATTTATTTATTTGTTTATTTATTATTTAATTTATTTATTTATTTATTTGTTTATTATTATTATCATTTATTATTATTATTATTATTATTATTATTATTTTTATTATTATAATTATTATCAGCTATTGTTTATTATCATTCATCAAATATCTAATATAAAAATATAAAAATTTTTGTATGAGCGAAGGAAGTGAACCGACAATGACTACGTCGTATGTGACAACAATCGCTTTGACGTAACCACGCATTGATTTCTATATTCATAACCGGTCGGATGTGCCTGTTGGCTATAAATTTGCTTGTGACTCTCGACCCCTCATCTTTATCACGTTTGAATTGCTTGGGTTTTTATTATACCCCCCACTCAAGGATGGGGTTATACTCATTTTGTTTTTTTTTTTCATAGTGTATGTGATACCCGAAAGAAAGCCTCAGAGAGTCTTTGAAGTATATAAATATTCCTGATCAGCGAGAAATTCTGAATTGATTAAGCCATGTCTGTCTGTGTGTCTGTGTCGTGTTTGTTTTTGGCACTCTCCTGGTCGCAAAAATTAAGATATTGACTTCAAATTTTGTAGAAACATTGCAAGTTTTTGCACACAGGTTGTTATTGAAAATGGGCCAAATTGGCCAGAGCAGAAACTCGCAGTGGAGCATAAACTGTACGTAACTCCGTTTTTCCTAACAAAAATTTATGGCTTTTTGCTCGTTACTCAGGAATTCGAAAAGAATTTCGGAAGACGATATATCATCTGCCTAAAAATGGGTTGCTATTCTAAAATGAATATGGTGGACACCACGCCCTGGTGGACTAATTTTTTCTTTAATAATATCAACGATATGGGTATTAAATAAAAGAACTTGGAGAGTAGAATGCGAAAGGCAAAGTGGTGGGTATGCGAGATTCTCCCCCACCGAATATAACTTTTTTACTTGTTTCACTTATTTGCTTTTTGATTATGAATCAAAGAAACATCGAATTAAAATTCAATTCTTCAATAATCATTTTTTGTTTATAAATTCCTGATAAAATGACAAAAGTGAAAATTGTATATACAATCAAGAGTATGATTCCATAGAATCTTCAACTTGAGATGTCTTGCACGATTTCGAATATGAAATTCCTTGAGTTCGCTGTAACAGAAACTTCCATTCTTCAATAGAAATATTGCGCTAAATTTCGGTTTTTAGCGTCCATACCACTGTCAGTTCAGAACTATGCTCTTTTTCTACTGGATGCTTAACACTTGAACCGTTTTATTCCACCTTGTGCAGCATCATAAAGTTCAAGTCTGTGGTACTCAAAATTTCAAAATTCGAAAGGTCTAGGAAGAGTGTCCGCAAGGCATTGTGATTAATTGCAGCGTATCACAGACTTGAGCTAACTAATCGGTTATTATTATTGCTATTACTGCGACTCTTAATACGCTTGAGCTTGCTCTTCAGCATAAAAAGATTGAGAGTAAAATATCGCTTATATTTTGAAGTGAATAAAATGCGTCTAAAATAATCTCTCCAGGCAGCATCTATCTTTACATCATATATATAAATTATAAAAAAAAATGTATATATAAAATTATTCATGTAAATTTAAGTAATTAGTTTGAATTTTAACAATTAAAATATTTAGGTATTAAGATAATTATAAATAGTATGGAAAGGAAGGAAAAATTTGAATATTTTTGTTAATTTTAAGAAGAAAATATTGAGAATTTTAATTAGTTGAATATTTAATTATGAACTAGTAACTAATACAAATGCTTTTTGTAAATGCATTTAAAAACATAAGTGACCAATAATTAAGGAACGTAACCACGAGAATTTCGGCTGTGAAAACACACACGTGTTCTTGCAGTTACTATTAGGTTTATCGGGTTGTATTGTGGGTTAGGGCATTATTTGAACTTTTGCGACCCTTTTTAATTGTTGTTTAACTCGAAGTTGCCACCTGAAGTCTCGTGAATACGAATTCATCGTCGGATGTCTACGAGAAAGTTTCAATTTTTTCTTTTTAATCAATATTTTTTCTGTTTCATATATTCGCACCCAAAATAATCACAAAAAAAGCCATAATAATTTATAATAATTAGTTTAATTGTCAATACACCCTACACCACTTGTGGTGAAAGGCTATAGTAGGTCTGTTTGGTTGTACAAACGTACAGGAGCGCTCTCATGTAGACCCGGTTTTCTTAAATTAGGTATATATTAATAATATATTCATACATGACTAGGTTTGTTTGTCTGTCTGTCTGTCCATGTGTTCTTGTGGTGTGTTTGAGCTACAGTTTTTGAAATATTTTGATGATATTTGGTTTTATGATGTGTTTCGATCACTCCCCCCAGTATGCCCCATTTTGAAAAGTTGTTGGGTTTTACCGCATAGAAGGCTTCTCATGGAAAGCATGCCTCAAAGGTCTAATTTTCATTACTTTATAATACGATATTTGGTTTTATGATGTGTTTCGATCACTCCCGCCAGTATGCCTCATTTTGAAAAGTTGTTGGGTTTCACCGCATAGAAGGCTTCTCATGGAAAGCATGCCTCAAAGGTCTAATTTTCATTACTTTATAATAAAAATATGTCTATAGGAATTATTTGACATTAAAATTAACCAGATGAAATTTAAACCACATAGGGTTACTTTTCGGAACTCAGTCCATATGTAATCATGAATATGAATTTTTAATATTTTTTGATCAGTATTGTTTGATGCCTATAGAAACTAGCGACAGGAAATTTGTAGCACATTGATGCATTTGTTAGAGCCTACCATACAAAAGGGGTCAAAAATTTAGAGCATTCAGAGCATTCCCAGGCCATTCAAAAATAACAAAGCTTTGAAAAATGTAGAGTTGTTTTCCCCCTTTAAGTGAAGCTTACGAACGAGCGTTACTTACGATGGTACGATGGATTTTTTTAAATATTCGGGTTACAGGCAAACATTGCTTAGCAAGTTTTCTAATTAATTCTCAGTAATATTGGAAAAAACAATAAATTAAATAAATTCCATGATTACTTGTATCTATTAATTCATCATGAGAAAAACAAAAAAGTAAAGGATTGCACAGAGGAATAAAAGCTTATCAGTTATGCCAGATAATATCGTACTGACTGCACAACGTTAATAAATGCAAATGAACGACAACTAAAGCATTGTGAATGGATTACGAATTGTATAGCACAACGTGCACTTCGTTTGCATTTATAAAAACGATGATGAAATGAAAAAAAATTTAATTTCAGGTGTTACTAAAAAATTTGCAAACATTCGTGCATACAGTATATTGAGACCGAGATGAATGCATGAAAATGAAATCAAAAAATAAAAATGAGAAAAAAAGCATTATTTTTTGCTTGCGTGGAAATTTTCATATGGATTTATACATCCCTCACGGGCAAGTCGGCTAACTACTACATCGACTGATGTTGTCATTTCGTTTGTGATCTATAGGAATATGTGTCACGAAAACCAATAAGTTAATGCAGATTATATCCGCATAAGGTTCTAAGGTGCGACATAACAATGTACGCATAATTTTTCTTTCATAAATCTTTTCAGTTCGAATAGTGAGAGTACATTGAAAACTTGTCATAGATATTTTCGAAATCCAATTCTATATAAAAATTATTTGATAAATGGAGAATTTCCTCGCATTTGTACTACGTACACTTGTACTTGTATTACGTCTGCACTGAAGAATTGTTGTGAGCATTGGATCTCGATTAGATGTGAATCTAACTGAGACGGAAGAAGGAGAAATTAAATTCTCCTAAATTATTCTATGTGGTAGTGGGAGGGTATTCAAGATTCGTCGTTAGGTCGATATATTTCTCTTACTTGTTTTTAAACGTAAAAGACTGTTATATGAGCTTATGCAAAAATTGTTGAGTGTATTATAAAGCCATAAAGGCCATGTTGACACAACATTTCAGTGTTATTTGGGGAAAATGCCTCAAAAAGCTGTCAAATGTGTATAAGAGATATGAATAAATGCATCAAATGCATTATGATTACATATGAATAATGAAAATGCATACGAAGAACACTTTTTCCAACTTTAGCTTTTTGTCAATATTTCTTTTTTTTTATGTTTTTATAAAAGTCAGCTTTAAATTAAACCATTAAGAGCGTTATATGCGACGGGAGGCATCTAAAAATCGCCCATTTCTGAATCAATGGAACGTATCAATCGGCAAAAGGAAGAGAAGAGAGGTGTTCGCAAATATCCAGACATCTCGACAAAATAATTAGAACTACAAAAGAAAGCCAAGAACTAAGGATAGGCAGTTAGTTAGCAGTGCTCATGGAAAGTCAAGGACTTGTGCCAATGCATGATTGAAAGCATAGACGGGCAAGAGAAAATAGTCTGTACTAATTTTCACCAGGTAGCTGCAAGTATAAAGAACAACATTTAGCAGCAATTAAAGGCAATTAAAGGTACAAACGGATAGTCAAAGGTATACATAGATGAATAGGAGGAATGAACAGAGGAGAGCTTTGAAGTATCAGAAGGACAATCAGAAGCAGCAGAAGTCGAAATTATACGATGAACAGATAATTTGAAGTGTACACCAAAAGAAGAACCATTAGAAGTACACGCGGGCAGAAGAATCCATTAAATATTTCTCGATGCCACGAACGGTATGAAAAAATTATTAAACTCCTGCTTTTTTAATGCATATAAAAGTTCATCATCAAGTTACAAAGAAACAGATTTGTAAACCTTCATATATGTATGTAGTGATAACGCAGTTGTTGAAATTGCTAATCGTTACAGTTAGCAATGATCTGAACTTTAAACTGTGCAGTGCAGACATTTGTAAAAAGTTTATTTTGGCATCGTAAGGAGTGAAACCGGTTCGTTTTTCATTCTTTTTTTCTTCCCTCCTTTTGTTTTCGTTTATTTTAAACTTCTAGTCAAAGAATATTAAAGTTTTTCATTTTTTCTCTTTCTCGTGTTCGTTTATGCTGCGCTCCGTGTTGAAAATCAAGTTGTTGTTGTTGTTGTTGTTGTTGTTGTTTTTTTTTGTTTTTTGTTGCTTTTTCTATTTTACTTGGTGGGTGATTCTTCCGTAGCATTCATTCATTCTCTTTGAGTTAAGTTAATCTTATGCTAAAGCCTTAAGAAAAAGTTTTTTGTGTTTTGTGTGTACTTAAGGAAACCACTTAAGAAGTCGTTAAATAATCAATGAATAAAGATTTTTACTAAAGTTCAGTTGAGTTGCGGCAAAAAAGAAGGGAAGGCTCGTGAAAATAATGCTCTTTATTTTTTCTTCATGTCTTTTTTTTTTTTTTTTTTTTTTATTAACTATTTTTGTGAAATGTTTTACTTCTTTTTCGACTTGAGGTTAAAATTAATGTAAATGTGCTGTCGCATATGAATGAGTTTAATTTAAAGGAGAATAACGTGGAATTAGTATAAAAGATTTTAATCAAAAGGTTAGTTTTTCTTTTCTTATGTGAATTGAGGAATAAATGAGAGATATTTTTGATAAATCATTTAACATCTAATGAGATTTAGAAATAAATAAAGGATTTTATGAAGAAATCCCTTTAGAAACAAAAACGTGATAATGCGATGACGAACTAATTAACAAAAACTAATTAACAAAAACAAAAAAACGTTAGAGTAGAGAGTTTCAAGTAAGTAGAAATGGAAGAAAACTATCTCAGTATAAATCTTGGAAAAGGTCCTAATTAGAGGAAAGAAGAATCGAATTTTGCACAAAAGTCATCTAAAACAAATTTTTTCAAGCAATGTGAGGACTTCAAAACGTGCCTCATTTTAAACTCACATCTCTGCTAAGTTAAGGTATTAGGTTTTTCGGAAAGTTACTACGTTTTCCCCCAGCAGCGGATATAATTTCACTTTTTCAGAGCCAAATTGATATTTAAGGCGCGCTATCCTTACAGAGTTGATAGCTGACAAAAAACTTTACTGCCTTTATTAGCAAAAAGGTGATGCAAGTCAAAGCAAAAAGAAACCTCTTGATTGCGTATGGAGGGGATGAATAGACAGAATGCCGAAACATCCAACAGATTAAACTAGATGATAAGGGTGGACAAGACGACCGACAAAACTGATTTTTGCCTGATACCTAGCGCACGTTTGGAAATAAACATAAAAAGAAGTTACTTTCCCTTTGCCCTGATTCGTTTCCTTTTTTTTGTGGCCAACCAATCAAACCAAACATATCGCGGCCAATCTTTGACTCTCTTTTCATGTTTCCTCGGCGGGGAATACGTTTGAAAAATATCATAGTAAGAACGGTGCGAAGGTTTATTGAAAGAGATACTCAGTTATTAATAAGGGTAGAGAAATGATTATTTCATACGGACTGGATGGTTGGACATAGCCGAGGACCTAGTGAACGCTTTTCGATAAATCCACGAACTGATGGGGTAATTGAACCCGCTCGTGCCAACATATCAGCATGGTCTGTCTGTCCGTGTAAGTTTCTAAATTTACTACTCGATCCCGAGCATGTAAATTTTCTTGTGCGCACTGTCCTGTAATCGCGATGGAAGAGAGTCGTTACAATGAAATTTCACTTGACTGACTTAAAAAGTGAGAAATACATTTTCCCTCAACACAGTTTGTAGCACTAAAGGTTTTAAGCCATAAGAAATTCGATTTTTTCGAAGCTCCATAACGCCATAGCGGTCTATCTGCTGCCGCATGAAGGTAGACCTGATCCAAAAATGGTTGGCACTTTTCAGTTTAAAAAATAATAACATTTCCTATACAGCCGTAGCTTGATAGCAATATTCTGAAGTAAACTTCAGAATGGAGTGGACTACTACAACATGAATAACTCCTAAGAGCTTGGCAACTCTGCTCATTAAGCATAAATAGAGTCTAAGTCGTCGTGTCAGTAGTTATTCATAAATAAATTATATTATTTACTTACATATTTAAGTTTATATAAATTTTTTTTTTTTTTTTTTTTTTTAGTTCATCACAACTTGATTTATACCATTTTCATTCTTTTGGTGCTTCATTATTCGAAGGCTTCTTCTCAGCTGATTTTATAGAGACATAAAAGTATTAACACAATTACTTTGCCGCAATCTACTCTCCGAGTCCTTTTTATTTAAATGCCCATATTGAGCGGATGATTAATAGAAGAAAAAAACGAGTATACAGAGACAGCGATAAAAAATATCGTAACTCGCATTGTCATCCGAACGAAATGCTTGAGCATAATCTCAATTAGATCGAATGCACAGAAGTTCACAACATTTTTTCTAATTGCATTTATCACGTACGTGCATCCAATATTTATATACACTTCGAATATACAGTAAAAAAATATAAAGTAAAAATGTACACATAGACCTAGAGTGGACGAACGTACATATTCGTATATGGTGAGACCTAAAATTGAAAGGAGCAGAGAAAGAACACGAACAGCAGCAGCAACGCAAACAGAAGCAGGATGAAAAAAAAAAAAAAAATGCAACCTCCAAATAAATAACAATTAAATTTATCTTTGAAAAAAAAAAATGTATTTTTATTGGTTAAATGAATCCTTTGAACCTTTTAGAGTATATGGGGAAAAGATTGGTTAACATGAAAAAAGATTTCCTTAAAATTTTTAACTTTTCCCAACAGGCACAAGAAAGCCCGGCTGTGTCAAATGAATCTTTAATGAAAATGCCTTTCCTGGCGATATCTTATTTCTCTAATACACGAAGAGAAGTCTTAGAAACCGCTTACAGTGATTTCGAGATCAAAATACATCAGCCTAGATTTGGCATTGGGGCAACCAACGTGCAGCCAATATGAAGCTAAAAGTGGCTGGAAACACTTTTATAACTCTGCTAAAACATGAAAAGTGTCGGGTGATGTTTTTACAGTTGCTTATGAAGTCAAGTATAGACCTGAAAACTTTCTTTCGTTTTGTCACGTCATTTCGCTACACCTGACTGCGGAGCGTGCGAATGCGTTCGCAACAGGTGCAACAAAAATCTTCGTTGGAAGATAACATGAGGACGAATACTTGGACCGGGCAGAGCGTTCTTATGGTGCTAGATTCGCAGGCTATTGAAAAAAAATGATGAAAAGATTTATTGTAATAAAAGAAAATGTGCGCAGCAATTTTCAAAATATTAAATGCGTTCCTCTCGAAACACGGTTCTTGAAAACGGCTCACAAGAATACTTCCAAAATTTCTATTCTTTTCATTTTTAATTAGTTAATCGTAATGGCTATGGGCGGGTAGATTAAGTGATTCTTTTTTTTAGATTCAAATTTTCAGTGGAAAATGCCCCGCAAGAATGGTGTCGGTGTAGCCCCTTTTTAGTATTTGCTAACAATATTTTTTTTTTATTATAACACTTAGTTAGCTTAGTTAGTTAGTTGCGATAGCAAAAAATTGCCAAGCACACCAAAACACGTCTAACGTGTATATCCGTCAAACAACAACTAAAAATGCAAAACGGCTGTTAATGTCCACCACATCTTTTGGAGCTATGTGTACCAATATAAGAAAAAAAAAAAAAAAAAAAAAAATTCGAAAATCGGAAATCGAATGTACGTCGCCCACGAAATTTGAAAGGTCATCGTTTCTTTGGAACACACCTCGTGTATTCGGCTTAGCAATCGTAAATTCAATTTGTGTTAAAAAATTGTTTCTTAAAAGGAACTATAGTCTCGGGGGAGGAAAAATAGGCGCAGAAGTCCCGCAAGTTTGCACAAACTACGCCGAAATAGCACCAAATCTCGTAATTTGTGCGGCATTTAGCTGGAACATAATATTTAGACTGCGAGTGGTTGCGTATCCTTTAATATCTGACTAAGAAAAATGGGGAAAGAATTTCCTTGTTTCCTCTTTTCGAGAGAAGGATCAATTAATTTGGGAGATAAAGCCCAGACCTGCGCCGTGCAAAAACAACAAAATGTTTTTCTACCGACTCTGTATTGTTTATAGGACAGAAACAGCTGAGATCAATGTCGGATATTCATATTATCGACCGCCTGAGTAACCGAGTAGGTAAGAATCGCGACTCTTCACGGGTTCAAATCTCAAGTGCGCTAGTGTTTTCTTTGGCCTAGCGATAGCTATAGCCAGTGCTCAATCGGTAAAAGAAGAAGACTAATTGATTGGACAAACATTACGTTCTGGCGGCCATCTCTCTATTTGCTTCTACTTCCCTTCTTTTTTCTGACCATTGTTGTGTTACACGAGGAGGAGACATCTTTAAAGTGATTGGTCATAGAAAAAAAACAAGTAAGAAAGTTATATAT
>KK502424.1:1561353-1578627 GCA_000688735.1 Glossina austeni | reverse complement strand
TCTTCCCTTTTTTGCTTGTTTGTGTGTGTATGATTTACTTTTGTTTTTTTTTTTCTTTCTTTTCTTTTTTTTTTTTTTTTTTGTTATGTTTGTTGGTGCATTATGTGATATTTAGTCAGACTACATACATAGTAGCAGAATCACCAAACCATCACTATTACCAACAGCAGTAACAGTAGCAGTGGTATCATCATCGACAACAACTTCAGCAACAATTTCAATGCAATCATGATGAGATCGGAATCGTAACACCGGAAATAAAACAGGAAAATTAAAACGTACAAAAGGTGCATGCAAACTGCTTTGCATACATACAAACACCTATTTAAACATAGATACGCCAAGAGAGGGGTCACACGCCAACACGGCATCAAACAAACGAACAAACAACCATACGTACTCAGAAACCAACAAACAAAACAAAATATGAACTCAACTCGAAAGGCAATTCTATAATTTTTTTTTTTTTTTTTTTTTTTTTTTTTTCGTTACATACACAATAAATGCGGTAGAGCATGAGGGAATGGAATAACTACAAAAAAAAAATACCAACAATAATAACAACAAAAAAACAAAAGAAATCACAAAAAATTGAGAGCACTGACAGCTAAATAACTAAACTAAAGCCACGTTTCAATGATTTACAGAAATAAAATATTCTTAAAACTCCTCTTAACTAAGAGTAACCAGCAGTGATTATTAAACGAACGAAGATTTTAAAGCAATGTTCAAGCATAATTGTATGCACATATACAAAATCTACTTCACTGCTATTAATATGATATTAGATTAGAAGTGTAAAACGAAACACAGAGGCCTAATAAAAAGGAGAGAGTGCATCAGTTAGGCCCAAATCTAAATTTTTACATTAATTATGAATAGCATAAGTCAGGTGAAGTTATATGCATAATATTTTTCTAAATATTTGATCAGATATAATAAGAAACGTTTGTCTTCCTTTCAAGACAACAACGACAAAATTGTCATCACATTTTTTGTCTATTTTCTTAATACCATTATTTAATTTGTCAAAGAACAACTATTTAATTAAAAAAAAAAACAATGTATTCGTCAATGAGAGACAACTTTCTCAGAGTTTCTTGAGCAAAAAAAAAAAAAAAAAAAACGTATTTATTGTAAATAGTTATATATAAGCGAGGCTAAGTAAGTCCGGAAACTGCTTCCTGCATTACTAAGGCAAAGATAACAAATATTGTTGTAGGTAAACATTTTATGAAGGAAAAAATCAAAATTATTAAATAAATGTATCGCATGCGACATCAATAGCGTCGCATAAGATGCCTTATGCGATATGGAAGTTATTGAGTCATTGATCAGATAAGGTTCAGTAAAGAGCGTCTTTTAATTGAAAAGTTCGTCTTAATAAAGAAACTTCATTAAATTTTTCTCTCCGCCAACACGCGGCTTTTATAGAAAAATCTTCAATATGAAGCCATTCACAGCGGTAGGACCCCAAAGACGAAAAAAACGAATAAAAAATATAAAAAATACAAATAAAAACCAAGTTTAGTTGATGTGCCACAAATGTTACATGGAACAGCAAACATTCAATAGGCAACAGCACGGAACCAGATACATGTATGGAAAATTACTTAGAGATACCTAAACTAACTGAAAAATTAATACTTTCTCTTGTCTAACATACGAGGAAAATTGAAAAAAGGCAAAAAAAAAAAAAAAAAAAGAAATTCAATCACGATACATACTTACAAACTTATAAAGACACCAAAAAGCAAAGGGCAACAATATTTTTATTGTCTGCTTCACAGGCAATGGCGGCAGCAGCAGCAGCAGCAGCAGCAGCAGCAGCAGCAATCAATTCCCAACCATTTGTCGTAGACTTACTTGTTATTTGTATTTCCTAAATCCCTTTCAATACCTTTGATTGCATTTCCACTTCCGCCCTCCGTATATAGAGCGTAAATTTTCTCTTCCTCTTTTCTGACGATTACTTTGCCTTACGCTTATGTGCGTTGTATTGTCATCAAAAGTTCAATATTTTCTTTGTCGCCTTGTTACGGTTTATGCGGAGTACTGTTTTTTTTTTTTTTTTTTTTTTTTTAATTCCTTTCTTATTTTCCCATGGCCGTGTCTGTTGTTTTTATGGTTATAGGCAGTCAGTCCGTGTTTATGACTGCCATGACCGCAGACTTAAACCATTAGAGAGCCTGCAACAATGAATATTAAAATCTGATCACGTTTTCCACTCAATTACCTGTCTATTGTTATACACTTTTCTTGCTCTGTGTTGCTGCTTTGCCGTTTTGTTAGCGACACTTGATATGTGTAACGCTTCTGTTATACGGTATAACGTTACCAATCTAGTGAAAGTATATGAAATTTGTTTTTTTTGTTTTTTTTTGGTACGTTTAAGAAAAAATATAAAAAAGGAATATTTGTTTGAGTTTTGTAGGTAACTGAATAAGCTGCTTATTTATAGACCTTGAAAAGGACAAAACAGCTTAATTGCTGAGTGAAGAGATAGGCTTTCAATTTTCGTTTTAAGTTCAACTGTACATTAAGAACGACAAAGTTTTAATTATTTTTGCTAGTTAGGACCTCTGTATAGCCGGACTTTTTAAAAAGCAGTAAAGTATTTTTTGATTTATTTATTGTCTATACATTTTGTGAATAACTTCACAAAGTAGGGAATTAAAGGCTGCTGGATAGCTTAGACCATATGCTCGCCTATATTGAAAACTCTGCCGCACTTGAGATTGCAACCAGCGAGCACCAAGTCGTTACTCGGCTAATCATGCGAATGAAGCAGTAGAGTAGTAGCACATTGTATACAAACAAATAAGTGAGATAGGAGCGGTGAAAACCGCATATTATGCAACACCATATTCTGAACAACAAAATAGAGACGTCGCAAGTCGTAAGGCAAGGACAAACACATGTCAAACTGCTTTCGTCATTTTTTGCGCACGTTTGGTATTTTTTGCTCTTTGTAACATAATATGGTGCTTAGCAGTTTAATGAAAAGGAATTCAAAAGAAAAACATAAAAATTTAGATGAAAGATGCTTTTCATAGGTTTTGGGAAATTTTAGATTTTATGGAAAATACGCATTGATTTTGTAAAATTGCTAATCAATTTAATTAGATTGCGACATAAAAGGGCTAAGATCCACTCGTTACTATCTGAACTTATTGACAGGAGAAAATAAAATATTAGCAGCATCTTAGGTTTAAGGGAGTTTTCGTGGCAATAATTAGAAATTACCCCAAATGTCGCTACCGCCCGTCATAATATTCCCAGGGTTGCAATATCGCTTAAGTTATGTTGCTTTGATAAGAGAGCGTACGCAGCGTTCCTTTTTTTGGAGTTGGGCGATGAGGTGTTCTCCTAAGAGCGAATAACTATTTTATGCTCTCAAGTAACTATTTTGCAACCCGTAAATGTTAGCGAATTTTGTCTGCACGAAGGTATTGCGTTCATAGTGGACATGTCAGCAAAGCATTTCGGACTGTTTCTAGCCAGATAGATGTCTGCAATGATTAATTGAATCCGTGCTTGTTGCTCAGATCATCAGCAAATCAATTCGTAAGGCTGATAATTAGAATTAACCCAAGGTTTGTCTACATACTTGTCAGTGTGCTAACGCAAGCAAAGGGAGTGGCGGAATGAAAAGACGAACATTAATAATTCATCTTAAATCTTTCACCTGATCAATATATTATTTATATATTTCAAAGATAGTTCGGTATGTATTTCTGAGCGAATAAAATACAACTTCTCAGTCGTTTTAATTTCCCATTTTTGGATATAAACGTGTTGGGTAAATATTTTTTGATTTTGGTGTAAGAAGCTTTTAATACCCACACTTCCATCTAATTCGTGCGTTGTTGTTTTTCGGGACCCAATTATAATCATTTCTTCAAACAGAGGGAAATCACATCGTGTGCCTTATCTATGAATAATATAATGAAATGTAGAAGGACTTGTGAATTATTATTGTGTTAAAGCAAAAGGATTATAATGTCAAAAGCATAATTAATTAATGTAAAGTCAACTGTACTCCGCAAAAGGAGAACCTATGACCGAAAAGATCAATACCAATAACGACTCGTCAACATACGTGTTAAACTTTAATTGAATGGTTAACATCTGTTGTCTAAAGCTTTAATAAAATTCGTTACATAAATTGTGTTAACTATTCAATAACGTTTGTGTTAAATATTAACTCGATTTGTTGAAATCAATGTGTTTTAAATTGAATCATAAACACACATACCGTTGATATCTTGACGTTCTTTTAGGGGTTTCGCAGTTTTTCAAAGTTTCAATTAAGTGTCCCGACAGTGAATTTTAGCCCGATTCAGTTAAAAATCGATGCTTTAGCAACTTCGCTAGTGACTCGCCAGCTCCCTGTGGTCAGTCCATGGTTCTCGTTATCGCACGCTACGAAACACAAACGGGATACGATCGCTTTTCAGGTTACTCGATGTTACTCGATTGCTTTCGCATCGTATTGGGCTTCCGGTTGTTAACCAATCAAACAGAAATTTAAGACACAGTTTAACACATGCAATTAAATATATCTCGGTTTGTTTAAATTGTCCAATTCGCTTCTTCTTAATGGCTAACTTGGTGTTTATAATTTCTCTATAAAAAATGCCTATCTAAACACTGCTCAAGCAGGTCCGAAACATGTCCTTTCCACGGCACTTTTAAACTTTAGTTTCTGGTAATTCTATGTTTGCATAAAAAGTTTCAATGTATAAAAATTCACTGTTTGCCGTTAATTCCAGATTTATCGACCTCTCTTCAAATTCCATGGTATCAAAAAGGTAAAGCATCGCAATTAGTTTAAATAGTATTAAGTAATCCTTTATAACGATATTTTAGTTTATTTTCCGTTCGAACATGAATTTCGATAACTATTTTACTTTCGAGCTAAAATATTAGATTTTACACTCGATATCGGGTGTCGAAACAATCCTATCGAGCTATCGAGCACCGTCAAGCAAAATCTCGTTAAGGTTGCCCGATAAGGACTATCGAACCATCGACACAAAATCGAAATTCGCTATCGAGTTAATCCGATAAAGAAAACCATAAATCGAGTCCTACTCTCCATGTTTTAAACGCAACAACTTGTTATTCTTTAAATTCAAATTTGCTTACGTAGTAATGTCCGACCGGCCAAAAAAAAGAACAGAAAAAAAAAAAACAGCTTGACAGCTGACAGTTTGAGGCGCATTACACGACAGAGCAACGCGTTTTCATTGTTGCACAACATTTCAAAAATAATGAAAGCTTAGCGGCGACAGACATTTCGTAAATTTCTCACAGAATATGATCGTTTCGCTGATCAAAATGGTCGCCTAGATCATGTGATTTAACACCACTAGCTGGCTTCCTTTATGGGGCAATGGTGTCAAAGGTTTATACCAAGTGCCTCCTAACCATCCGTGCATTGAATGATAAAAGACTGCGTATGCATCAACGAAGCCGCGGGGATCATTTTCCCGATTCTCTATTCCGCACATAACCACATATCACACACACATATTGTGATTGAATAAAAAAATGACTATTATAAAAATATATTATCGGCTTTCCATTTAATTGAAATCTTGCGTGAACTTCAGGACACACTTTGTTAACAATTTTCAGCAAAATCAAAATATTTTAGTATTAAAATCCTTACTTTACTTGACGTCATATATAATGTTTTCAGTTCATGGAGATTTTTATATTTTTCCTTTTAAAGAGGAGAGAAGACTTTCTTAAAGACGTTCTTATGCTCTTAATTACTAAATAGGTTAAAAAAATTGTTAAAAAATTGACCAGTTTTACGGTCACGTTGCATGAGAATCACATATATAAACGCAATTGAATCAGTAATGAAGCGATAATCGTCTTTTAATTAGTCGCGATAAATTACTAAATGAAATTGTTTTTTTTCATTCAAGTTAAATTTAATTAAGTAAAGCACATAGATTAACGTCATGCGATTGCTGAGAATACTAAGTTTACTAAATTCAATTATCGCATTGAAAATGATTATAAAAACTAATCAAAGAAAATTTCACTTTGTTTTGTTTTTACTCAATAACTAAAGCTGGTAAACACAAAATCGTGAGAATTGTATTGGGTTGTCGAAAAAGCTGCAACACTATTAAGTCACTTATGGTTTAAGTTCACAGCATTCAAACTAATCGCATTTAGTTCTCACGCAATTTGGCTAAGAATTTAAGTTTAAGAATTTTCGACTTTAGAAAGACACGAGAAAAGCAAAAAGCAATGGGCGTTAAAATATTCAAAGAAGATGCGTTCGTAAAACGCAGACGAAGATAATTAATTTATAGATTACAATACAAGCGAAAGTCGACAAATAAATGTTTTTTTTGCAGGAGAAATGTAAAGCCATCCTCCTGTGCCTTTTTTCTTGAGGTCATGTCATGGCATTGAACGTTCAACAACCAGTTGTGCAAATTATTGGGTTAAGATTTTGTAATCAGATAATTAGCTTTCGGAACGGTCCCCTTAACCTTTTCAGTCGTCCTAGGAAACGTGTAAGTGAACATTTTATCAAAAACTTTGCCTTAATATCGTCGTACCCATAAATAAAAAAGGGATGAAGGATGAATAGAACATTGGGACTGTTCGTGGGAATCCTTGTGTACTGGAGTTGTAGATCGACTACAGGGTTTCATTTCATCACACAGCAACCCAAAGCACCGAGTCATTGGAAAGAAAGTTCCGTAAGCAGCTCATTATATGGTAAGACCTTTACATACACGCATCTATTCTTATTTTTAATTTAAGTCTTTAACTTAATATGATTAGAAGTTTTCAAAACAAAAATTTTAATACCGAACTTTCAATTTGTTTATCCAATTTATCCGTACGACTCGAAACACTTGCATGGTCAATATTAAGATTATGTCTAATTTTGTAGCTTACAAAGTCTACTCGAAGGCAATCGAGGTCTTGTTTTTTTTTTTTTTTTTTACCTAACTAGTCACTCAGTGAATAAGGCCCATATGTGTGACCACGGTGGTGGATCAGGAAGGATTATAGATAGAGAACGAGACAGGAAGGGAGAAGTATTTGATTTAATTGGTATCACTGCTGACGGGCGAAATAAAATCGGAAGTGCAGCGGACAGTACTTTGGTGATCAAAGGTCCGATGGCAAAATTTTACAAACACCTTCCCACAGTAAGTTTCGTTTATGCTGTTCCTCGATTACACGGTTTGTAACGCAAGGAAATTATTTCGGGAATTTTAATTAATATTTTCTTAAAACTCGGTATAAATTCAGTTTTTACTCGTGGTACTCCATAGGTTTTCCATATGTGCGAGCGAGCGAACCGTCTGATAGAATTTTCGATTGGCATTAATACGAAATAAATTGAAATCAAAGAAAGAAAAGAAAAACGCCATTCTGGCTAATAATGGGCCAACCCAAACTGACGAAGTCTGGTACAAATTGATCTTTAATTTGCGTATTGCGGCTGTGAAAAGTATAAATGATTCCTTCTAGACGGGGTTCCAAAATCGTAGCCATGCATTGATCAGTCAGACAGACAAAGGTATGGTTACCTGGCCGCGTATTTGCAAAGACTGTACCGATTTTCACGCGTATATATCGTGTATTGTCAGCCAATAGCATACAAACCGTTGTGTCCAGTTTTGGAGAAGAAGAAAATTATTAAGATGAAAAGCCCCAATTAATATTTGTATTATATTTCAGTGTTTTAATTCTGAGAGAAGAACATAACTGAATTTTATAATAGCCCGTTGAGAGAGTTGGTAGATGGGCCATCTTCTCGACACAAGATCTTCACGTTGGTCGTGTCGAACGAGTCCTCTGCGTATATGGCATGCGTTCGCGACCACCTAAAAATGCTATGGTACCTGAGAACGCGTCATGAGTTTTTCCTCTATCCAATATATGCAAATATACACATCTTTGTATTTCTACTTCTACTGAGTAGAAATTAATTTAAATTTTCCATAAGCTTTCGCTGATAATTCTGTACGATGATGCTTTAGATAAAAGTGGTGATAATTATGCTTATTTTTTATTAACAATTGCGGTTAAGTTAAATACGGGGGGCGAGAGAGAGAGAGAGAGAGAGACATAGAGATAAAGAATAAATCACTAAATCCTGAATATTTTAACACCGCATCAGCGCGCAAAATGTAAAGCCCTTTGATAGCCGTAGCTGTGCTTAACGTTATTAACGAGCTTAACAAAAATTATTCAACAACGGTTAGCGGATAAAATTGCGTTATTGAATCTGTTATTATCTTCTTTTTCTTCTTCTTCTTCTTCTTCTTCTTTTTTCTTCTCTAGCAAATATAAGTAATGCCGAGCTGAGTATGGCATACGAACAGGGGAAAGAACATTCCTATGGAAGAATTTATTTGCGTGTAAACTTGTGTGTGTGTGTGGGCCAAATCATGCTAAACACTATCAAATTATATGAGCGAGAGAGAGTCCATAAGTATACTTAAGCTGTGTTGGCGGCAATTCATTACCTACTCTTGAAATCCTCCTGAAATTATATTGAACGCAGAGTTCGCTTTCAACAATGTGACAGAGTGAATTGTTTGCGTGCGTATGTATGTAGATGCGAATGAGCGGTCTGGGAAATTTATATCGCTCATTATTAAAGCCTTACCAAGATATTAGTTAAACGTTTGTTTTCTATTCTACTCCCTCACTTCGCTTTACAAAGACTGGTTATTGTTGACTGTTTGTGGCTTGGATGCTGTTGGTTTTTTTTTTTTCCTTTTTTTTTTTTTTTTTGTACATATTATCCGCACGCTAGTTATAGTTATAGAAAATTTGTTGGACAAACGTGTATGTAAGCGGGCATAAATATCTGAGACGACATTTAGCCATGACTTTAACGCATATTTATTTAAAATGTCGTCTATCTCTTGCTGGCCAATTCGGCTCAGCATTCAATTATTCTAGAATACAATTGACATAAAGTAAATATGACGGAAATTTTAATCATTAATTTTCTTAACTTATTGCAGTCTATCATATCAACATGATTGTTGAATGTAATGAGCATATTTTTCACAAGACACGGTATGCGGTATGTATAACAATGTAAGCCTAATAGATCGCAAGTAGGTTAGAAAAATTTGCCAGTCAATCGATTCTCTCAAATAAATAATTACTTTAATAATTGATAATAAATATCATTCACATTGATTTTAATAAAATCTTTGATATAAGACAATAAAAACTTTCCGCTGAAAATTAAATAAAGAAAGTTAAGTAAGTAAGTAAGAAAATTTAATTCCATTCGGACCGAACCTTTTATAGCCATCACCGCTACCCTAAAAAAGACAAGAGAGGTAAAAGAACTAAAAATTTTCATGCTCTATAGTATGGAGTGATTGCAGTTGATTTCCTCTATTTTCAAAATCAAAGTTTTTCTCCTATAGCCAGTCGGGACTTGTAGGCGTGTCCTTTGAAAAGCTTAGGTCAATTCCAAATTCTCTGCAAACTTGTAGGCGGTTCTCTTCATTTTCGCTAACGGGAGAATATTTATCACAAATACTACAAAGTTGCGCGAAAAGATAGATGGACAGACGAACAGTCACATATGTTTAGGTCCATTACAAATTTGAAACTAATCAAGAAGTTGTATACTTCATGGGGTTTATGAAGTTTGATTCTGCGCGTTATCAAGGTACTGAAAAAATAACTCAACTTTGATACATAATAATATTGGGTAGGCGTGGTCGATTTTTTCCATATTTGTATACAAATGCGACAACATCGCCCATACAATATGCGTTCACATTTCTGTTCTAGTATTTGCTATAGTTTATACCCAATGAGCAAGAAACCCATTTGTTATTTCTTTTGAAAAACAGAGGTGCTCTCAGTTTACGTGCTCATGTGGGCATATCCTGCGGTCGATTTGGCCCATATTCAATAGCGATCTGAGTACAAGAACTTCCAATGATTCTGCCAAATTTGAAATCGATAGCTTCATTTTTGCGGTCAGGAAAACCTTTGCAAAAGACATTGCCCAGACGGACAGACGGAAATGCTTAAATCTATTTAGAGTTTCATGCTGATCAAGAATATACACACTTTATGTGGTCTCTGATAGTTTCTCCTGGGCGTTGCAAACGTCCCTCATCCTTCGGTAAAGAGTATAAAAATGCTAGAAAATAAAAAATCTTAAAGAGAAGTATAGAGTAGGAAATGGATTTCGGAGCTTGGAGATGCCTAAATCTCGATTAAACAGACAAAATTTTCATTTTTGACTGAGCCTGAAATGTGAAGTTTAGTTCTAAATGAAGATAATAAGTGTTGGTGAATAAGATGCATAGGCCAGGATGTCATGTGATTGATTGGCACGTAGTTTTTGGACCAAGTCTTAAATGTAAAAAACACTGGCGAACTGGCGAACATTACACTATTCGCCAGTCTTATTTAAAAAGGAAGCTAGTAGTTCTACAAATCGTCTAGCCATACTGACCTGCAGATCCTACAGTTCGTAGTTCAAGAAAATTCGCCAGGCTACTCTAGGTTGCTCACCTATTCCGCTCGGTTGGTAGGAACAAAGTCAGTTGCGTTCCTAAAGTAGAAGGTGTCTTTTACTGCGAGGCCCACCAACCTTTGGCTTAAATCTACCGTAAGAAACATTGTATTTCATATCAGATTTCTTATTAATCCGAAAATTCCATTGTTCCCCAAATCATAAATTCGCGACAATGTATTGTCCCGAGCGATTCGTTTACGAATTTCCCCATTTGTCTCAGGCAAACATTCTATTAAAGCTGTCTTGATATGACGTCACTCTGTATCAAGTGCTTTTTAAGCAGGCTTCAAATTCAATGCAGTTCGAGGCATTGGAAATTGTTGCATGCAGGTTGACACTGAAAATGAGGTAGATCAGCGGAAAGGCACGCCTGCAGCGTTACGTACATTGGGGACACCTCTGTTTACCATACAAAAAAAAAAAAAATTCTTTTTTTTCTCATCACTCATACAAGACAACAATAACAACAAAATTTTAATGTAATGATGGTGGATACAGATCGCTGTTACACATCTCCTTATACGCACACATAATAGAGAGCGAGCACAACCAGTAAAGTATAATTTTAAGTTGTGCCGCGTTAGAGATCGAAAGCGCTTACTGCAGCTGCGAGCTGTACACCCCCACTACCAAACCATACCATAGTTGTTGCGATTTAATATATATTTTATTAATTTAGATTTTATATATTTTTATTTTATTCCAATGTCTACGTACGTTATGTTGCACGTGCTTTCGTGTTTATTCATACATGTTGTTCTTTCAATAACTGACCGCAGTCAATAAGTACATGTTGCAAATTAGTTCACCCAAAGTGTGTCATTTTTTTCATTGTTCTTTTGTTTGTTTACGTTGCGTTGCGTTGCGTTTCGTATGACATAATTCTGAGTTGTAATATTTTTTGCAAGTCTGGCAAAATCCGATTGCTGGATATAAGTCAAAATTTGTTTGTATGATATTTTAGAATAATTCTTGTTTAGCTTAAGCTAACTCTGGCTTTTATTTTCACTAAAACTTCTGTTCGTTGTCAGATGTAATGCAATCATTTTCCTGATCGTTTTCATTTTCATTTTAAATGCCTCTTAGCTACAAGTGCTGAGAGGCACTCATTAATAATCGATACAACACTAATTAGCTGCTCACTTTACCCAGCCTGATAGCAATGCATTGAGGTTACTTCTGGGACCCTCCATGAGTTCACAACAATAACTATTTGATTTGATTGATCCCTTTCTTCTCACGTTTTTAAAGTTCATTCATTGCCTCACAATATCATCCCTAGGGAACACCTACTCTCAGCAATTTAGAGTTTTCGTCATTTCTCGATAACTCCCTTCTCAGCAAAAAATTGGCATCCGTTTGCTTCGTGTAATATAAAAATAACACGCGATGTGATTAGATTTCGAACCACAATCCGCCAGCAATGTCGAACATTTTCCATCACATGTAATACTTGCATTATTTATAAATGAAAATGGAAACGTTTGCCTGCTCTCTATAACGATTCTCAAAATTTTCGAAAACTTTTCATCCTTTCTTCGCATTTCGTGTATTATTTGGAAATCGAGAACAGAAGTTCCGACCGTAGATCAAATGGTGTCTATCGTGTCAAAGTAATGATGAGAGGTGAAATGAGAGAAAGAGAGAAAGTTCAGAATATTTCGATTCGATCGATTTTCTAGAATTGAATGAAAAGGATTGTGGGATTCAAATTTTTTACACAGAATCACATCCGTCCGAATAACACCTTCAACTAAGGATCTTACTTTTAATGGCTTTCATATATAAGTACGTACTTGTATGCGTGTGTGTGTGTGCCTTTATAAAATTATCGGCTAGTGATTTTTCTTTACCGAATCAAAAGCAAGTCTTTTAGCAATTGTATGTTTTACTAGGAGTGAGAAAGACATTCCATGCACTATCTGTTTCGGCCATGTATCAAAAAATATCTTTAAAAAAATACTTTGTACGAACAACTTTACTTTCCACAATCTGTCCGAAATATTCATACAATAGTGAAAATGTAGTGCACATATAGCACGGATTCCTAAGAGCGAAACTGGTACCAGTACGAATTCTATATAGGAGAATATTATAGAAAGGTACCTAAGTTAAGAGTTACGAACGTACTTTTTGACAAAACGGTTGACATCACGCAAGACTGATTTACCCTGGATAATGTTTGCAGTGAATATAGGTGAATAGGCGTCAGTTGCCGGACTTCACATTGTATATAAAAATTTCAAAGTCTTTACCGCAAAACCAACACCGATTCAATGATAACTAACTGATCGCGAAAATAAAAAACAACGTAATGAAGGATTAAAGATGAGTCCTCAATTATTGTGCATTGCTACGTACAACTGTAACGATTTTGTACATTATCTTATCTTGCAAAATGAGAGGAATGACGAGGCTTGTGTAGGCCGAGATTGTATTCTCGATAAGCAGCCATGTAGAACGAATAGGTGGTAAGGCGCGTTGTGCAACAACTTAAGGGTAGCGTCGAAGATTGCATAAAATATATTTTGTATGTGTGTACGCAAATATACAACACATTACATTTGCTGCGTCATCTTTGGTTTTGTTTTTTTCGCACATACACACATATATGTACTTATTATGGGTTTTATTCGCATTTAATACAGTGTGACGTCATATCACGACAACTTTAACATAATTTGTGCCCATAGGGATAATGAGAATGAAAAGGCGCAAGCAGTCAAATGGCTGCCAATGTAACACCGCTGCTTACTCGTTCGTTTACGTTCGCATAGGCATCAGAAAGTCCCCAATGCGTATAGTATTTTTTACTTAAGAAATATTCCTCAAGTCTCTCTCTTGCCGTTTAGTGCTCTTCGATTAAAGCATAAACGCATTTCACATACTTTATACATACATACGTATATATGCGGAATATAAAATATATGTACATTTAACCGTTTATTTACAATTTGCTTGATGCCACCTTCTTTTTCTTTTTTTTTTTTGCCTGCTTTCTGTGCTTTCTGCGTCTGTCTGTCTGTCTGCTTTTCTATTTCTCTGTCCGTCTGTGTTTTCCTTTTGCTTTTTTTTTTTGTTTTGTTTTTGTTTTAAAGTTTTAGGTTATCATGAAACAATGCTTGTCGCTCAAAGATCTATTTATTCAGGCACAAATAGATACATATATACAGATACTATTGTATTGTATACGTATTATAAAGCAAAACCAAATGGAAAGTCAAACAGTAAATAGACTATAAAGACGAGCAAAGAACAATACAACGCCGGTAATGTTGGATAATTTACAGTTAAACTAGGAAAATCTGTAGAATGTCTAGGAAGTGAAACAAAGATAGAAAGTCGTTTTACTTCGAAATCCCATTGTTTATTTACGATACCTCCACACATAAACAACTATATTGTATTACATATTATAATGAATAAGTAAGAGAAACTGATTTTGTGCTTTCGCTATTGTCTGGATTGACAGCGCTGATAGTCGGCAAATAATTAATTGGATGAAAATGTTACAAAAACATAAGTTTGTTCTATATACGCTTCAAGTGTAATTAGTTGGTAATTGAAGCATACAACAACAAAAAACGAAAACAATATTTCGAGTTTGATACAAGCAAGCTTTAAGTACGTTAAGTAAGATGACATGAAAAAGGAAAAAAAGAAGAAAAACCGAAGCGAATGACAGATTCATAACGCGTTGAGAAAGGAGAGTAAAAAAAGAATTTATTTTGGATTTCAATGTAAAGCAATTTAATATATTTTCTGCTTTAAATTTATGCATGTCTGCATGAAAGGCGACGGTTCGCACGAAAACAAAAAACAGAAAAAAAAAACAAAAAAAATTAAATTTATGTTCTCTTGTATATAAATTTTGATACTGGGTATCAGTTTGATGTGTATGTAGAAATGCCGGTGTCTGCAGCGCTTTACGTCTCGTGTGAAATTCATGGAAATTATTCAAGCTGAAGGATGCATGATAATTTCCGACGGAAGTGTAATCAAAAATCGCTTAGACAAACGTCAGGTGACGATGTGCGCTAAAACCATCTAAGCGTGCTTACATGAGTGTGTGTGTATTTGTAAGTCGGTATATGTGGGATCTTATCCCTACCTTATCCCTATACTCTTTACAATTTGTGCGAATGTGTGCGCTTCTGCTCACTCGCAATGCCGCTATATTGCCGTCTATCTGCACAAAATTAAAAAAGGGGCAAGAAAAACATGAGAAAAGAGAAAAAAACTCTACGAGACACACCAATAATAACAATTTTTGTTGTTTTTGTTGTTGCTGTTATTTTTTTTTGTTTCTTTCTTATTTAATTCCAAATCCATTTTTAATTTAATTTTCCGATCCCCTTTTCTTTGTTTTTCCTTAGATAAAACTTGGTTGTGAGATTTTTTACGCTCACACAAACAAGTATTGAGCTTTATGTATATTGCCCTCCAGTACATGAATAGCGAGTCTAATCTATAGCGTATTCACCACAATTGGAATTCTTCTTATAATTCTTCTACTTATATGCGAACTATTGCCCCGGCAAGATAAAGGAAAATTTGAGAAAAAATATTTTTTTTTGCAATTTTTTATTTACAATTCTGTAGCGAGAATAGACTATAAAAAATTTTTACTCAAAAATGCAATACAACTAATAGAGGAAAAAGAAACGCAAAATCTGGACAACATGGAAGAAGAACCTTCAACAAGTAAGGAAAGACCAAAACAGTCGTCCAGAATTGATCCACCAGATAGACTTTCGATGGATATAAATAAACATATACTTATTCAAATTGTTACTGGCGGCAAGAAAAAATATCCCCGCAGACAATGTAAAGTCTGTTCTGCGCATAAAAAAACAGGATATACTCGATATATTTGCAAAAGCTGTGGAGTACCGCTACATAAACTTAAATGTTCCCAACGATATCATACTCTAAACAAATATTAAATTTTTTAAACTTGATTTTGTCACTTGAATGAAAATAAATAAATATTAATTAATTCTATTAACACTATTTTACTATTTTACATATATTTGAGAACTTCACTAGTTATCGCACGTAAAAAATGCCCGGTGGGTAGCATATATTGAGGTGCAATTTGTGCGGTCGGCGTAATGTGTTAATTAAAGGTTGGGGAAGAAATTTGCGCTCCGCTTATAGACATTTTCAGCGAGGCCGTGAAGGCCCCATGGGAATTAATGATTTTTTTCTCAGAGATTCACATTCTATCAGATTCTTATTTGCCGTGTGTTACTCATTCCAGATTTTGTGATTTTAAGTAGGTGCTCTTACCCATCCACATCCCTCTTTCCTTGAAAAGAAAACACAGGTTAAAAAAAAGGAAAGCAGGCATAAAAAAAGCAGTAAGTACATCGCCTCATAGAGTGGCAGGTTTTTTCGGTTTCGCTTATAGGCAAGAGTTTCCCTATCAAATAGAACAAACGGAAAATAGTCAACTTATTTGGGTTCCCGGAATCCGGAATTCAATATAGAAAAATTTTCACAGAAATCCACTGGAGCCCACGTTTATTTCACAACGATTTCAGAACGATAATGCGATAATAATTCATGAGTAAAGAGAATGTTTCTCAATGCACGCACACAAATTTGCAAGTAGGTTGAGTAACTTTGGTAGAGTGCGAAGAGCTGTACTGCGCTACAAAAGAATATAATACACTTACACTTACTTGGCTCTGTCCAATGATTCCAAAGAGCTGGCTGACGGTCGTCAACAGAGATGGTGGCATATGCCATATTAGCAGCGATGAACGTGCTACAAGAAAACTTCAAGGACACTAACCTGATCGAACAGTCGCTTGACAATAATACGTAATGCCATATAACGGATGGTATATTTATCTCTTAGCCTCATTTAAGTCACCTTGGAAATTCATGTTTTTAGTGGAAGAAACCTATGTTCTTGTAAACTTAACTGGGCAGATCTAAGTTGGATTACAAATGAATCTTCTTTTAAGATGCCATTACTACTATATGTTAATTTCTTCTTTTATTTATTATGACAGGATGTATATGTTTGTTCTGTTGTTTGTTGTAAGTTCTAACATCTTGTTGCCCTGTAGAATATAGTAAATATATATCTTTGTTATGATCTGTTCTTCTCGTAACTAAATTAGTTTAGAAAGATTTTTGTCGCTGCATATTAGACAACCAGCATCAGAATAAATGAAAAAAAAAAAAAAATAATTATCACTCATACCACTTAAATATACTTAGAATGCAGAAGTCGGCGCGAACAGATGTTAAACTAGTTTTGAACGAATCCCATGAAAACCACATGTCATTAATCGCTTTCCCTATCCCCTAAAGCATCAAAACTTAATGGCTGTCGAATTACAGTGCTGGCAGGAAGCCACCAAAGGGGAACCGTCGAAAGAAATAGGTTTGTGTGTGTGTGACTTATAGGTTGGTATAAATATATGCATATTTTCAATGCTGATTTTCAAGGGATCTATACTTTTTAGACAGCTTATTATTAATAAAAAAAATGAAATTCATTCAATTATTAAGTAATTAACAATTAAGTTATACTTATTATTGTTGCTTTCGTTGTTGTATGTTAATTTATGTTTGTGTTAATTGTGTAAAAATTTCTAGTTTATGTTAGTTAGTCTTTACCTTATGTGAGAAAGACGATAATGCTGTTGTTTAAATTTTATATTGGTATTTATTTATTTATTTATTTCTTTTTTTTTTTTTTT
>KK502424.1:1530319-1561308 GCA_000688735.1 Glossina austeni | reverse complement strand
AAGTTGTAAGCTGAAAACTTAGCAAAGTGCACTTGCCTCTTTTCTATATGCATTGTATGTGTACTGTGTGTGTGTGTGTGTGTGTGTGTGTGTGTGTTTTATATAAACTTCCTTTCTATCGTAGCTCTACATCCGTTTAATTTTCGTGTTAAAACATATTTGCACTTTTCATCACAGTTTATTTGTAATCATTGCATATGAACACCGTAAGCGTAAGTAAAAGAAGAGAGGGAGCCCGGCGAGTGTGTGTCTACTTGTTTGTCTCGTTAGCTGATTTATGCCGTTTCACATATATAAATATTTCTTAATGACTTCATTAGATATTAAGTGCTATTAACTTCATGTTTTCATGTACACGCACATATATATATATATATATATATATATATATACAGATATATACAGATATATACAGATATATGCATATAATATGCATGCTGACGATACGTACATACGTATGTATGTTTACCCATGATTTATTACTCTTCAACCTCATCATAACTCTTTTTTCTTCTTCTTTCATTTATATATTTTTCGCATTTTGACTTTCATATTATTCGTGGGTGCTGTCAGTTTATTTTATGACTTGATGTGTACTACTACTTATACATAACATGTCCTTATGGCCTGAAAGTTTTACTTACTCTTCCATACGCAGAGCATATGAAATGTTAGATGTAATCATTTTCTTCTTCTTCTTTTTTTTTTTTGTTTTTTCTACATATATATAAATCATTTTATATTGAGTTATTATCTCAATTTTATCGAAATAAGTTAATAATACGCAAGAGAGTTATAACCGTTATCTCTTATCCGCAACAACAATTTTTCGTTAAAAGTGGGAGTGGCTTTATATACGCACTTTACGCGGCTTCTTTGGCGCGAACTTTCTCTTTGCAAGACATTTTAAATCGTCCTTACGAAAAGTGTAGTGCACAAGCTAACGCGCACTTCTAATTATTATACGAAAGAGTTCTTTGGTCTTGGAGTTCTTGACATTTCTGTCGGCATTAATTATGTAATATCAAGGAGAATAGATAGATAGCAATGGAGATTGCACTCGTTACTCGTTGATCAGCGAAGAAGTGATTAATGATCCGATAAGGAACGGGGGCATTAAAGCAGCTTAATTCCCCTTTTTCTAATCGTTTTCCACGGAGTGGAACAACGTTTTATTTTATTAGATAAATGCATATAGAAAGCGTATTAATATACGCAAACATTATCTTATATAAATACGTAAGCGTGTACACATTTAGTTTTGTTCCCAAGTCGACCGCTAATTTGTTCGTCATATTCGATTAAAACTAACAGTACCCACAGTCTGTATACATTATGATTAATTTGACTCATACCTTTAGCCAAATTGCCGCAGTCACAAAACTCAAGATAAGAAGTTAAAGCACGCAAAAGCATTCGTTATCCGTATAGAAGGCCGAGATTCGAAAATGGTTATGAATTTTATTTTTACACCCGAGAATATATTCATCACACAACGATGAATGGAAGAACGGATACGTGCCGTTAGATTAATTCAGAATTTAATACCGATTAAGAATATTTAATCTTTATAGACTCTTCGAAATTTACGCCTGTCGCATACATTCGCAAGAACTTAACATGCCTTTACTGCAAATGGTTTAGGTTATAATAAATCGACAGATTTTGGTATGTGGTCAGCAGTTATATCGTTCAAAACATAATAACTAATCGAATTTCTAAATCTTAAAGTCAATAATAAGATTATCACCTCCTTAATTACCAACGAAGGGTATTAAAAGTTTACAAAAAGTTTCGATATCGGTTTACGGGTGTGACAGCAGCATTTTTCAGTATGGTTATCCCCTACTATTTATGAATAATGCAATCAATGCATGGAATAGAACATCGAGGCTCGCATAAAAAGCCTTCAACATGATTGGCTGCTCGGATTCGAAATCGAGTCGTTTTTCAAGATGTCAAACACCCAGAAGGAAGCTTCGTGAATCCAATAAAATATATCTACTCTTGCTAAACTTCAAATTAAGAATCGATTAAACCATCTGTCCACCTGTCCGTCTATCCGTGCAACAACAAGTACACTTTGTAATTGAGAGTTTTCGTCATTTCTTGATAATTGCGTGAAACAAAAAAGCGCTTTTCTTTATTGTTGTTGTAATCGAAAAATAGCAGACGATGTGATTAGACCTCGAACCCGCATTCGCCGCAATGTTCACGATGTTATTTCAATTGGATGCAATGATTACATTTTATGCAAAGAAAAAGTGCGTACGAGATGTAAACATTTCAGCTACCTGTTCCATGTATCGATTTTTCAACTTTTCAAAATTTATGAAAACTTTTAACCTTCTCTTCGCAACTTAAGAATGAGATGATATTGTTCTTATATTTCTTTTAATGCTTAGGACTACCGAACGTATACTAAAGGGTGTCAATAACACGAAAGTGTCACTGGAATTGACGAAGAAAGAAAAGGAAAGGGGACGGCTCCGAATATTTTCCCGAACTAAATTTTCTCGAATATCATCAAGTGATAATATCCAGTCAGAGGACAAGATCAATAAAGTCTATCCATGACTATATATTCATATATAAATACAGTGCTTATGCCTTTAAATATGTACGTGATATGTATGTGTTTTGTAGGTGCTTGGGTTAATTGTATGGAGAGGATGGAGAGCTTGCTAATGTGCCTTAGAATATATTGGAGACAAATTGGGATTAAAATTTTATGGCTAATGGTAGAAAACTGTGTTAGTAAACCGATCGGAACCATTTTTTCACTGACCGTGAAGGCGATTCCAACGAACTTCTACGGCACAAGTTTTTGGAGGAACATATGAAAAACATGTCTGTGTTTTTCCGAAGTTACGTCAGTTTCATCTATATTGTGGGCGTGCATGTAAGCAGACCACTTTCATTGTTTACTTTTATATTCTTAATCGATTGTGCTGCATGTCATGGGTATCGCTAAAGCTAGAGTGGTTAGGAAAAAATGATGTATATCTTCGTTCCACATAAGTACAAGTCATCAAAAATACTTCAAAAATCCAAATGCCTTTTAAACTTTTTTTTTTGAAGCTCAAATGTTGAAAAAGATCAAATTGACCTAAGCCGCAATTCTATTGTTAAGGGCATCTACACAAATATACAGTCATGCGCAAGCGTTGCTTACATACGCAGGCACGTGCAAATAGTTTGGTTTCGTTTACATCGTTTACAGATATGATGAACAGATACCAAATGTGATCCTTTTTTCATATATACATAATACTTCGATTTGAATTCCAGCCAAAAATGCATGCGTTTTCCTTAAGCCTATCAAGGCATTTATTTCTCTTCAATTTCTTTATATCCATTTGCATTTTATAGTTATCCTCCTTACAAAAAGTAATATCGTAGAAATAATTCATATATCTCTTAAATAGTACATTTACATATACACACAGACAATTCCACATTTCTATTCTCTCATACATTCGCCTTTCATACACTGCCTCTTCTTACCCGCTTACTTACACTTATACAACAAATGTACCTTCGTAGCTCATAAATGTTTATTTTGCCATTTTACAAGAACACGCCATTGTATGCCATTACAGAAGCTACTCTCAATTTGGCCCTTCGTCCCTTTCCGAGTTAGCAGGGAAGACGAACCGCTATTACAAGTATTGTGAATGTTGATGTCGTAACTAGGTTTGCGCTCTACAAGTTTCCAAACGGATTCATACCCAACATTTAAATATTATTTGCCTTTTAATCCACAGATCTGCCTGTTAGTCCATAAGTCGATTAAACGATCTATGTGTATATGTCTATCTGTCAGTGCACAAATCTGCCTGTCAGCATGCAGTTCTGCGTCCCTGTTTATAAGACTGGCTTTTTATCCACAGATGGTCATAAGCCTGGTCTAAGTCTAGCTGTATGCTCATAAGTCGACGTATCACCTCATGGGTCCATCTGTCAGTCTATTTGTGCACTTGACTATTTGTAGGTCTGTCTTTCTATCTCTTGATCTGGTCGGCCCGACTATCTATAGGCCTTGGCGTCAGTTCACTGATCTGCCTGTCATAAGTTCATAAGTCGACTTAGGGATCTATAAGTCTGCCTGCCATGCTCTCCACAGATCCAATGAAACGTCCATATTTTTCTAAGCTCATACGACAAGCCATGAAAATTTCATTTGTTTTTAAAGTTTTTGCAACTTGGACGACAGACACACTCTGCTCAATCTAAAGCCTCAAATTTCTTAAATGAAAATTGATGATAATGATGAATGGATTAGCGAAAAATAATCGAAATATTTGTAGAAAAATGAGGAGAAATTCATCGGGGTTCAGGTCTTTTAAGAAGTGCAAGAATGTACTGTTACCCGATTTTTAATCTCTTTAGTGTTCAGAATTAATTGAAATCCCCTTGTCAAAGGATAAAGTTTTAAGATGCACTTAAGTATGATTTAATGGAATATGCAATAAAAAAAAGTGTTATAGTTTTTTGCTTATTAGTCATTAATTTAATTAAATAATAAAAGACTTATTTGTAATCAAATCAATTACAATATTCGATTTTATTCTTATGTGCGAGTGTAGATAGTCGCGTATGAATTTTATCAGAATTTATTCTATTACGAAGTTTTCATAAATTTGATGATATTCGCGCGTTCAGCTTGAAAGTGTTCAGGAGAAATCAGCATTAATTTCAAAACCATTATTCACGCTCGAAAATTACAAACGAAAAACCGCAAACAGGCACTATTTATACGCACAAACCTAAATGTGTTACTACTTACACAACCATAATACATTGTATGAAATGAAAATGTCTGCGGCAAAGAGAAATCGTGAAAGCGGTCGAGAGAGAGGTAGGAGGAGACTCAGTTTCAACTACAAAGCTCTACTTTCGCTCTACGAACAATAATAATAATTATATATACTGGAAATAGATGTTTGTTCATGTATGTATGTGTGTGTGTATTCGTTTGAGTATATGAATTCGCAAGTGTTTACAAAATCCATTTAAATGTACAATAATCACGTACATAGAATATTTTTTGCAACATAAGCTGCCTGTGTGTGTTTATATATACATAAATATATGCTTTGTGCGTTTGTGTGTGAGTATGTCAGTTTGCGCTCTCGATTGCCAGTTACTTATATTCAACACTTGTTTTAGACATTCGGCATGTAATGTATGATGTGTTTATGTCGAGTGTTGGTCTTCGAATTGGTATTAGTGTCGGTTGTATGCGGTGCAGTTTGGTGGGGTAATGTACATAATGATTAAAATTCTAAAACGGCATGCATGTACAAATCTAATAATTCTTTGCCAACTGTCACTCCATTAGCGCAACGCTGCCAGTGCGAGTGTAAAAAACTAAAAAAAAAAACAAAAAAACCAAAAAAAAAAAGAACGAAAAACTAGTGGAAAACTATGTGTGTGTGTTGTTCGAAGAGCTACTTTGAAAAGATTTACGGACTGAGATAGTGTTTGTGCGAGAGAAATTTACTCACTATCACGCTTATAATTTGAATTCGAAATAATGGTGCGAGCGTAAACTTTTGTAATAATCATTTTCAAACACACACACACACACACACACACACACACACACACACACGCACGCACAAAAGTTCACAAATATCCTAAAGACAGTAAAAAAAAATGCAGTAAAAAATATAAATGAAAAGAAAAAAGTAAAAAGAGAAAAAAACCGGTGAAGGAAAGCTTGAAAAGAAAAAAGGACAACGGCCACTTCCGTGCATTCGTCATCATTTCCATGATTATTTTCTAGAGCTCTTAAGCTCTCATGCTGGCCAGATATGTGCGCATTATTTGTATGAGTAACTAAATGGCTAACTGTAAATAACCAATAATGTAAGAATGAGTTTACGCTAAAGTAAGTCTGGGTAACGTATGGGCTAAAGAGTGGCGGGCGAGCAGGGGTGCGAGGGGGAATGCGATTTATTTAGTACAAGTTTTAATTTCCGGCAAATTTCCTTTTACAATTTCCCAAATTTTTAAAGCATATGAAAATTTATTGCAAACATTTTTATGAATGCTGCCTGCATGTGAATGAAAATATTCACACCAGTAAATAATGTATGTGCGCGTATCATTTAGTCTGATTGCAAATTGGGAACTTTCGAAACGGCAACAGCAACAACAAGAACAATTCTCTCAGCACTCTTTCATTATTATTCTGTCTGAATAGATTTTCTGTTTCAGAAGTTTAGTTGTTATTTCGGTACTCTATTGTTGTGGCTTTGTGCGTGTGTTTGTGTCTGTTTTTTTTTCTTTTTTTTTTTTTTTACTTTTCCTTTTTATTTCATTTTATTTTTACTTTTATTACTATTACTATTATTATTTATTTTTTTTTTTTTTTTTTTTTTTTTTTCTTTTGGCTAAATGTAATAAATTGAATTAAGCTTTCAAACAAACAAACAAACAAACAAGCAAAAAAGAAAAAAGAAAAAAACAAATTTTTGCACCCATTCTGGTCGAAGAGTGTATTTAATTTCCTTCCATTTATCCGTCCATCTGACAATATTTGAGTTTATTCGAAAAGCTTCACTTAAAACTCATCAACGAGTCCCGGTAAAAGCATCGATTTAACCGGTTAAAAGCATCCGACACGTACACAGGCCAATTGAGAACTTTATCGCCTGTGACTTTGTGCTAATATCGTGGAAAGTGAATAAAAACTGTTAGAAAGAAAGAGTGCTTCCCATGGAACGTCCGTTTCAACGAAGCTGCTTAGCTTAGGGTGCAAGCGAAATTTCATCGCTAATATACTTAACAGATATTTGTTTAATAAATTGTACGACGTGGTCGCACTTAGCTCAACGAGCTTGTTTCACGGGAATATTCGCTTTATCCTTACGGATTCTCCACTTCATTACCCAGCCGACGGTACATGCGCGCCAGACAACACACAATGCGTTGAATTTGTTTCCAAAGTAGGCATGTTAGTAAAGGGCGTTAGCAATCGCCAATAGGCTATTATGGGCCATCTATTGTCGGTTGTTAAAAGCGGGTACGGGCAAAACAAAAAGTAGCAAAAACGTCATCAAACGCAAAATGATTATTGAAGTCGTCATCTTACTCCCCGGCTGAGGACTCTTGCTCTTGCTCTGAAGACAAGTTACTCGTATTGTGTTTTTTCCTTCTTCTAGAAGACGCTAATAAGAATTCAAATAAAACTCGGATTTTTTGCTTCGAATTTGACCGATTTTTTATTTCCTTTTTCTTAAATATGGTCAACCACTCAGAGGATGTCCCCGATTATTGTAAGACGCTAACACTCGGAAAGGAGCAATGAAAGCGAAAGGATTTGACTGGCTGGATGATCGCAGGCTAATGGGTGTGCGCACAATCAGTAAGTGTTATGCCTTCACCGACACCCCTGACATTTTAACCCGTGAACATTGATCCAGTAGTCGTAATTCTTCCCTATTCGGCTATTCATCCTGCAGAATTTAAGGACAGATTCTACCATTCGACTATTTTCAGGTTTAGTCTGCTTGTCTGCTTATCTCGCTTTTTGAGAATTTCGTCAGAATTCGAAGAGTGGACGGCGGAATTAGAATCTCGTGTATAGTGGACGGTCTCACATTCCCAGTGTTTGATGGCTGATATTAAAACAAAAAAAAAAAAATTGTTTTTACAATTTCGGGAAACTTATTTTATCGATAATTATTTATTGATATTGGGTCTATGCAATAGAAGAAGAGAATGAGAAGGTAGTAAAGATTTTAAAAGATTCACGTAGATAGGACTTTGGACAAATGACAGAGGATAGGTAAGCGAGATTAGTAAGCGGATAAATAAACTGAAAGATAGGTAGACGAAGGCAAAGGTTAGACGGATAAAGGAAAATTCGTTTATTTTTATGATTCAATATTATTGCTGGTAGCTCGCTGGTACAGTTAGATATTCGACGTTGTCTGTCGTTTCATTTTCCCGGGAATTTTTCCTCAAGTATCCATCCCAATTAACTGGTTAAACATCAATCGTATGTGGATAAACTTATCAGTGTGTTATGTTAAAATGTTTTTATATTGATGTACAGCTGTATGTATGCAAGTGTTGACATTGATGATGATGTTGATGGTCATATGGATGCTGCTGTTGATTTATATCATTACTGCTACGATGTTAGTTAGTAAAATGTTAGTTTGTTGCTATTATTGTTGCTGTTACATGATTTCACTTTGCTAATGTTATTATTAACACTTGTTGCTTACATATGCCATCATATTCCTATTATACCCATGTATTTACATGTACATGTTCTACCTACGTTCGTTTGTTTGCTTGTTTGTGTTCAATCTAGTGCATAAATTGCCTGTTCAAACGCTATGAAATTTAATTTCCTTTATGATAACCTTAAACACTTCTACGGAAGATCATTGTTACACAAAATTTTGTCCGTTTAGTAAATCTAATGATTGCTTGAGTTAATTAAAAAATGGAAATTCACTTACACTCTTAAATAGCCGATATGGAGGCAAGTTTGAGATGAGAATAACTTTATTAAAATAATTTGTTTCTGGTAGAATAACAAAACGGAAATCATACCGTTCGGCTCTCTCGAATATCTTATTTAACTAAACTCAACTTAAATAAATAAAGCAAAATAGTTATCTAACGACCAGAAAGCAAGCATAAATATATTAAATAAAATGTAAAGCATTATGCACATACTTCCCTCAGTTTTAAGCTAGAACAGAAAGAGCGCAATAGGCGGCGCAAATCTTTAGATATAATCGGCGGCAATTGACTGCCTAGAACTAACTCACTTCAATCGCATTTAAACTAATTGTCAGTCATTTTTTGAACGCTTTTTATCTTAATTCGAGTGTCACGCTGCCTAGGGGAGCGGAACTATGGGATCCCCTTGGGTGAACATAGATGTGCCGAAACCCTCACCTTTTCATAGTGCTTTCCATAATCGTTGGCTATTGCTTCTATGGCTCTCACTTTCGCGAGTCGCACAGTCAACGGCAAAGAAGGGTTTACGGTTGACTATCTATAACCTGGCGACGGGTTTTCCTCTTAGAAGCCTAACAGGTGTATCGGAAGAGGGCTTTTTTCTCTCTTTTCATTCTCTTTTATGGATGCAATGTTTAAGAGAGCTGGTGCACAGTTGCGTGTGTGCGGTGCGATGACAATCTTGGAAGCATTATATCCCCCGGGACGTGCGGAGAATCCGAAAGCAAGAGTGGTTGCGGCTGCATACAGCAAGAGATCACCCAAAGCTTTATAGCATGGCTTAAGTTCTGTACGAACAATAAGCCATGAAGTGAATGGTTGTCCACGGGGTCGGGTTGCCCAAAAGCAGATTGCTCCTGGCAGGATGATTCACTAGCCTTCTGCCTGTCGGGAGAATGCCTTCTTACCTGACTGCTGGCTACGGTCCTTTGTGAAGTATTCGTTGTGGCTGCGGTTACCCCGAAGCTATTTAAGAGGTGTTTGGATGGGCCTCGATGCGAACCAGTGAGCGGGAAAATGGCCCACATCCATTTTCTAAATCGGTAGCTCAGGGTAGTAACACCTACTCCTTCAATGAGGATTATCTTACTCCTTGGGAGCCTCTCAACTGAACCAGACAAATTGTCGATGGTTCTAGCTAACCCGTCTGATTAAGGCTTCATGCCAGGTGCGGACGTTAAACCCCGAAAGACATATGTCACAATGCCTAGTAGGGATAGACTTCCGGAAGTATGGAATTCACGGGAGTCACGCTAGAATAAAACGCTGAGTGGACACCATGAGGTTAAACCACGAGGGAGGCACTCACGTTAAATCACTCCTATATCGACTGTCATCGAACTTTGTTTTCAAAATTAACGTAACCTCATTATAAATAACTGTAAAAATCTAACAAATGAGTTCATAATGTGTGGGCGCTAAGAGGAGATAATATGATGGAAGGGAACGGAAGAAATAATGAATATATTAAATGCTATCCCCAAGGATCACATAGCTTTGTAGGATGTTTTGAACAAAAGCATAGAATTATATATTATTCTCTGGAGTTCAGAGACAAGTTCAGATTATTTGTAAGAGGAAGCAGTGTGTGTTTTCTTGTCATACTTATTATGACTAATTTTTTTAATTAATTTTTAATTAAGATCAAGGGCCTATGAGCAGAATAGAATGAAGTGCTGTGAAGTGCTAAATGCTAGATGTAGGGCAAATAAGTTTCTTTTAATTTTTGTAAATAAATCTTTTTTAATGGTTTTTTCAATTTTGTGAGTGCGAAGCCTGCGACTTTCATAATCCATTGGTACGAACTCAGTCTTACAAATAATAGCAAAACTCATAAAATCGAAAAAGGCCGTTTTACGTAAGCATATAATGCTTCTTATATTAAAGTAGACCACCATTCGCCACCATTTCGCTTGGTGCAGTTATTCATATAATTATTCCAAAGTCGAATAATGGTCGAAAAGGTAACCCAAGTCGAATCACTTTCCATAGCGCTCGTGTTTGGGCCACAGCATGTCTGTGACAGACAGAAAAGCTTACCAAGTGATTTCGGATTGATTGATGTAATAAAGAGCAATTCTAGCTCAAGTCCATCTGGATGTGGTACACGTTCAGACAAACTTAATATACGCTTGTACCACGCTTGTGGTGTAGGATACATCAAGTATACTAACAACTTACCTTTAAGTTGTTCCACTTTGTTAGCATCGTTTCTTTTCCTTTTATTGACATTTCAAGATATAATTTTCTTAACTTTGCTGGGATTGTTATCGTCAGACTAGTCATTGTCACAGTGCCGAAATACGATTGTAAATGTGAAGCGAAACAAATGTTTGTATTAGGTCGGCCGGCTAGATTAGGTTACATTCATATTCGTGGCTTGAGGAGGGTTATCGGGCGGCATTGCTTCGGACGGTTAATCCTTGACGGGACTGAAAATTAGCAAGGCTTATATCGATTCGATATCGAATAAAAAATAAAAAAAAAGTGGAGATGAACACAACTGACCGTTTCAGCCGTTACAGGGAAAATTAAGCTCACTGCGAACGTGACGGTTGAGGCTGTTTTTCCCAATACCTCACGGTCTGGGAATGGCTAGCATTCATTACCTTTGCATTGATCTCACTCGAAGTCTTTTAAGCATTTATGAGCACTTGCAGAAGCATAATCGCCTTAACCAGCAAATTTCTTCTTTGGCAAAACGTAAATCTCATAAATATTTTTGTTTCTTAAAAGACTTCAATTAACTGCCACTTTTAAATACTAAGTAAATATGTATGCATTACGTACAAAGGCTCGTTTTTTATCTCTTTTCCCTTTTAAATGGAAACTCTAATTAAATTCTCTACAACATTTATATATGGTATAAGGGAGTGAACGAGATGGACGTTAAGAAATCTAATTAAATTTTACATCTCGCCACAATAAGAAGAAATGAACGTAATGATGATGATATGATCAAATTACCACAAGAGATGAAATCGCATTGAAAATAGAAAAAAATAATAATATGATTATGACAAGACTGCGAACTCACTACAAAAAAAAAAAAAAAAAAAAAAAAAAAAAAGAAAAGAATAGAAAAATGTATAACAACAAAGGATAACATACAAAACAGATGATAATTTTCTAAAACAGCATTAATAACAACAGCAACAACTTCTATGATGACAATGACGACGAAAAAGCGCACAAGTCTAAAACAAGCACAGACAAAAAGCAAGAGAGTAAAAAACCGAAAATTGCCTTAAAGCGAAACTTAGATACCCATCACTTCTCGTACACGCACAAAGAATCCTAAATTGTCATCTTTGTGTTCCTTTGTGGGCGTGTCAAGTGGAGGAACGCCAGCATATCAGACTCGGACAAATAAATCATATAATCGATTAAAATACAATAAAATATTTGTTTGCTTTTCTCAAAATTAATTCACATACGTGAAGAAATCTTCATAGTTTTCTTCGTACACATGTCTCGATTATTTTATTTCATTTCTTCAAGAAGACAATGATAGACGATATAGAAGGGAGAAAGAAGCTTTGTATGGAAATTTGCTTAACTAAATTGTTTAGTTTGATAAGAAGGACAACCCAGGCTTTATATATAAAAACTTGGGATTTTTTGTAAGAAGTCGGCTGGAGATTAGTCAGGCGGAGTCTATTATGATTTCTGCGACCACTAGAATTCGGATTCGGAATTGTTCAGTAGAAAGCCAGACAAACGCATGATTATGATAGATTTTATCCGGGCTTCGATTTCGCTTATCCCGCAGGTTACAAGCGAATTTACAAAATAATATTTCCATCCTTTCGTTGGACGGTTATACATATATATAAAAATAAAAAAAAAAATAGACAACAATGTAAACATTTGCTAAAAGCAAAGCTTAGTGAATCATAATGCAATGTTCATTTTCCCGGTCACGTACAAAAGTAAATCAATTAAGTTGTCAGAAAAAAAAAAAAACAGAAAACAGAAAAAAGAAAAAAGAAAATAAAATAAAAGAGAAACAAATCGGCTAAATGAAGGAACAACGGAAGAGGGGAGGAAGCTTCAAGAACGAGCAATTCATTTAAAGATTGTTTAAGCACACACTACACTTATGTAAACGCTAAATAAATTACATAAGATTGTAGATAGCCTAACGGTTAGAACAACACTTTGGACGATTTGTACATCTCGGAGAAGTGAAGCAATTAAAAAGGAAGTAAAATACTTGTGTTGTCATCAAAAAGAAATTTATTATAAATTACGAGAGGACGAGGGAGAGGGAGCGAGCAAATGATCACCAACTAAGACATTATTGACAGATACCATATGATGAAAATTTATCGAAATGTACACAGCAGTAATAATGGAAGAAAACGTGAAAAATCTTGACTATTAGAGAAAATTAAATTTTCATATTCAATTTTATGTATTTAGAAATCCGTGCAAATGAACGCAAGGAACATTTTAGGCGAAACGAAAGTTTAGGAAAGAAACGAAAAAGACGAAAAAAGAAAAAAATCTTATTGTATAAGGAAATGTGATGCTTTGGTCTCGCCTGCATTAGCCTATGAATGAAAAGAAACGATTTTTACTGCATATGTTGCCTTTCTTGCTCCTAATGTTTAAGTGGGAAGTTCTCCTAAAGCCAATAGCGCATTTAAATCTCTTTTAAAATGGTCGCCATAAAACTGGATAAGAATTCGAAATATTAATAAAAAAAAAAAAACTCATAAGAATCACTTTTAAAATTATTTAACCAATTAACCGTATACGATAAGTATGTACGTCATGATCCGTCCATCCGTCCTTTTCGGATTTTTTCATACAATGTTACCATTACGCCTATGTATTCGCCATGTCGTCAAATTATTTCATTTTAACCTAATTCCATATTACACATGTTCTCTGAACGACGAATATATTCGTTACAGCTAAATTTTTGGCGACGCAATCGAAGTGCCCATCCTTCAAAGAGGCCGGCATAGTTCTAACTAGTTATGGGATAAATTCACATTGACTGGCTTAATCCCTGGATCCCTTCAAATCCAAGGAGAATCGATGATGCTGGCGAAAGGGAAGAATGTACGTTGTCCAAAAATTCGCGTTTTTGCCGACATCGCGTTTTTCAAGCACACTGTTTTACTTGCCTAGGAATTTTGATTGCGGCTTTACACTAAGATCTTCTTTTAGTGCTATCAGAATTTTCTTAGGCTAATAAAATAAAAAAAGCTTGAGCCCGGGCGATTGACAGGCCATTTTAGAAAAGCGAATTGGATATTGAATCTAACCAACTTCAGGATGTTCCGAACGCGATTCTTCGGATAAGGGAAAGCTTAAGCAGTTACATAGGAGGTCCTTTATTTTAAGAATTAGTTCACAATTCCGAATTATCGCCGATACCTTAATCTAAGCTTTTTTGAAGGGCATAATATGGTTTTTTACTGGATAACTTAAAATGTATTAATTTTTGTGGAAGATTTTCGGGCAAATTTGTAAAACAAATTTTTGCTTTCAACGAGAAACAAATTTCTATCAATTGAAAATGAATTCTTCAGAAAAGAGGAGAAGACAACAACTTTCTGCGAAACTGATTAGATTTTTAGTCATGTTTTCAGATTTTTTTCCGCCCCGTAAATCCTTTGATAATTTATTTTCTCTGTATGAATTCAATAAAAGAAGAAGATTGGAAATGCATCAATAATCCCACTCTCGATCTTCCATTTCGAAATTAATTTATTTTTGTGTTGTAAACCTGTTTAATGAATTCTCTAAGTTTAAAGCTCATGTCTGTGATATTGTTTCTATTGGGCGACAATAAGCTCAGTTATTTTTCTCATCTTGCTACAATACTTATTATTTTTTTTGATACTTATTACTACATAGATTATATATATAATAAAAGAAAAAAATAATTTTTTTTTTGAAAAATATTGAAAAAACATGCCATGTCTCGATTATAATTTTGAAAAATCACTTGATCAAAAATATAGAGCTTTTGATATCTTTTAGATCAATCAAAAAATCAAGAAAGAATAAATCGTAATTTTCACCTCACGGTGACTGTCGGTGATAGTGTGATAATATTTTGCCATAGTGTTAATAAAAGTCAAGCCAATCGATAAATCAGAACTATGATCTCTGCTAGGAAGTAGAAATGAATCCCTTGGTGAGCAAAGAGAGTAAACTGAGGAAACGTAAGGAAACTATGAAAGCCGCCACGGAATGATTTTTTAACAATCACAAATTTCTCCATAATTGGAATACAGGAAATATATAAGAAATAGAGCGCTGGAAATACCATCTTGGAAGGTGGACTAATGGACGCAAGGATAAATCGACTTGGAATTTAACGTCTATTAAGAGTTCATGTATACTTTTTAACGCTTATATTCGATTGCGATTCGGTTGCTATCTATAAGCGAACTTTTAAACTAATTGTCGAATTGTTATGTATTTTTGACATTTGTGGTGTGAAGCTTGGTACTACTCAGAAATCATAGGCGTCTGCCAACAGTAATGCCATATATTTGTCCGACGGGCAACTTATTAAGTTAAGTAAGTAACTATATACACATACATACATAAATAGGTAGAGATAAGATTAGGGAATGTCGGCAATACATGCAGCCATTGTGATGGTCAGAAAGAATTATAGATAGAGAGCGAGAGAAGAGGTGCTAGTTCAAATCGTCCTATAGGAGAACGTAACTTCTGTATAAATTTGTTTCATGTCTGTACAGCACTGGCTGTACTATGAAGTTAACTGTGAATCCATAAACATAACACGGCCCACGTTAATCCGATGTTTAAGAGTGTGGAGTGGAGAGTATTAGGTCCACTTTCCCTCTGAGCATTGGAATAAGACCTGAACGCTTTCGAGCACGCGTGCGAATTATGCTTTAATCGGACGTAGACGGAGTAAAAGGAGTGAATATTAATATTCTTTTTTTGCACTGTTTCAAAAAAACCCCAAATTATTAACTGCTCCTTTCTTCGAATTCATGTGCTATGTAAGTGGTAAGTATGCTTCTACGTTGATACCATCAAAGAAAAGAAAGTACAGCAGCACTTCGTTATAGCTGCAGTTCGTTCGGTTTGCCGATCCCATTCGGCTTTAATATAACACTGACTAATATGTCTGACTGCTTGTCGAAATATTTCCAAAGTCTTCTCAATTATTTTGCAACTGGCAACTGGCAGGCATATAAAATCCATTTTCAAATTAATTTCTTCAGGTCGCTCAGAATTACGTCCCCTTACAATGTATTACCAAATTTGTAATTCCATAAGTTTGTGTTTGTGTAAACTTCAAGTTGTATCTAGCTACTTAAGCTAAAGGGCACTCGAACGTAATTAATTCGATTGAAAAATGTAGCTCGCAGACATTTTCCGGTGAGAGCCGAGTTTCGCTTTTTTTATGATTCTAGGGACTCAGGAAATTGTCCTTGTGATTGCGCATCGTTCGATACCTGTTCGATACAATTTTGCGCAGCCATGGTTTTTTTTTTTTTTTTGTGCCAACAAAGGTTTTGAACACATCCCATCGATTATTGTCGTCCCGAAACTCTGGCCGTACCACTGGCTCCTTCCTAGTTTAGTAATCCGTTCCTTCCCTTCCCTGCTGCTTTCCGTTTTATAAAAAAGCTGCAATGCAGGAACCGAAAGGTAAGAAAGCCGAGTTGAAATTGTCTCTTTAAGCTTTGAAAGCATTAATTTTTCAAATTTTGCGAGTATGACGCATACAATGACAGAAAAGTTTTATTATTAAAGCATATGGGTTAGCAAACTGTCACAGCACTGAAATAGATGAACACTGCATGATTTAGTTTAATAGCAAAGAAGTAGCAAAGCAAGCAAAAAATAGCAAAAATAATATAAAAATAGACACTTAAAAAATTTAACAAAACTGAAAAAAATTCGATAAATTCGATAAACTATATGTGCTATGTTGCTTCACGGGATTCCGTATAGCTTGAAATTGTCTATGGAATATTTTTCGTGTATCTTCCGATCTTGTTGACGACATAATTTGCTTCTAATATTTTTATATCAGAAATTCGATGGATAAATTTTCTTGAATCGGATCATGTCGCATCCTTCGCCCTTTTTTTGGTCGCTTAAGCCCGTTTTCCTGAAAAATATATGAACTCTATTGAATTTGTACCGAAAACTTTTGCGGTGTGTTTGTCGCCCACTACGACACGCCTCCTAGAAGGATTTCTTAGATCTCCGAAATAGTCAGAACCAGAGCGACGCAATTCTCTGCAAAGCCCTGCCTCCTAGATCTCCGCCGCCTTTACCGGTACCGCATTGCAATGTAAGGAGCGAATTTATTTCATTTATTATACCGTACACCGCTCGTGGTGCAAGAATATTTTAAATTAATGCGGGCGTATGCAACACGCAGAAAGACTTGAAAAAGCCCAATTTTATATTATACCGATCGATTTAGAATCGCTTTCCGAATCGATCTAAGCTTGTTTGTCCGCCTTGCCGTCTCCTTCTTTCTTCTTGTGTTCAACGTGCAGGCCGCAATTTCGACGAGATTTGATGTATCGTCGTGTTTTGGCCCAAGGACGATGGTGTTTTGCCTTGTTTTGTAATAAATTGTAAGTAAGATGTAAATAAAACTTTTAAGCCTTAACTTTAATTGTATAGATATAAGATTTTATTTTATAGCACATTAAGTAAAATAAAATTATGTTTCTTCAATTAAATTAAGGCCGATTAAATGAAAAAATGATCCTTTGAAAAGTTGTGGCAATAAAATAAGTTTAAGCCTCTCATCCTTTGTGATTGCTGTGTGTGTGATATTCTGGATACAAGAATGATTTGCCGAAAACAATTTTCCGAATTATTTTCGACTATCACCGCACTTCTCACATTCACAATAGTAAAATGAATGATGCTTTGATCGCTTGATTGTTAGTATTAGATAGTTTCAGGGTTCGTTCCCTTCTTGGAACATTAATCCAAGTAAAACGTCTGCTGAGTATTGGTTTAAAAGCACTAGCGAACGTACGAGCACTTGTATCTAATGCTAAGAGATAATAATGCTATAATGGACTAGAAATTTATCCTTTCAACACCAAGCGCATGCAGTGATATCTTTGCATATGTATATGTTTGTGTGCGCTCGGATGCATGCAAATTGTAGACTGCATGAAATTGAGACAAAACGGCTCAAGTGATTTAGTTGGTTTTTATGGTCAAAATGCAGACATACAATCGTCGTCTACTGCTCCTCCATCAGATTATCGCAACTTCGACTGTAAAGTAAAGCATATAATATAAGTATGAAAAATCTACCGAGATTAAATTCAAACACATTTGTCCCTGACAAAGAAATGTAACATATGTTTAATACCGAACGTAAAAGAGAATAGATAGGGAGAGGGAGGAGGAAAAGGAAAGTGTATGCGTTTTAAAATTTCATTTCGTTTTGAATATATTTAAAGTAATATGTAAATGAAATGAAACATTCATTGAAAACGTTTTACCATAAAATGAAAAATATTTGTAGCAAAGCATTGAGGAACAAAAAAAAAAAAAAAATTTTTGGAAAAAAATTAAGGAAAAAAAAAAAAAAAAAAAAAAAAAAACAAAAAAAAAGAAACAATCCAAAGCAAATAAAAACATTCATATCGTCCAATGTTGAAAGTAAAAAAAAAATTTGAAAAAAAAAGCAAAACAAATCAAACTAGAGGTAGAAAAACATTCAAAATCCTATTTGCCTAAATCTCTTCAAATTCGTATCGTTACTATGCTAAATGTTTTAGAACAAAGTTCAATCATTGCCAATAAAGATTTTTCAATTGATTTTGATTTTTTTTTTTGCTGGTTTAGTTGCTGATGCTGTTGTTATGTTATGTTTGGTATCAATGCGATTTCATCGAGTCAATGTGTTGAATGCCTGTTGGTTTAGAATATATTTGATATAGACAGTGGCGCGTTGAGTTTTACTGAAGCTAAAGGCGATGAATATTTTTAGGGCAACTTTAGTAAACCTTTGTCACACGTACCTCTATAATACCAGCGCAAATGCAATTAATTTTACTCGTTGGCAAGCTTCTAATTTCGAGAATCTCTTCTCATTTCGTTAAGAACACAGTGGGAATTCTTAAATGTATTCATGTTCGTAAATCATTGACCTTGACCGGGCTTTTCTCAAAATATGTTCCATTCAATACAATTATGTCAACTTTTCAATCAATCGAGTCAAATTGTCAAAGTTCTTAGTCTAAACTCCCTTCAGGGGAATAAATTTCGATACGAAATTGTGCCGGTGGCCAAGCCAAGAGCATGTCGCATAACATCATGGACAGTTCAACGTTGATTCATTTGGATGAAGTTTTCTTCAATTTCAATGAGTTTTGAAATTTTGATCATCTGTTGATTGGTTTAAATGCCGTTGATCGTTGAAAAAAAGAAACTTTTTGAAGAACAATTTTAGCGACTAACTGTTGTTGGTCGCCCTGCACAATACTATGTTCTTTCATAACAGCCCGAGCTACTATGAAGCTCACACGGGCAACATCAGTCAAGTGCTAACATTCTGAGCTACAAGTGTTACAAGTTTAAATGCCGCCGGCTACGTTGGTGCCTGTATTAGATAATAAGGGTGACCGAGTATTCAATGGCTTCCAATTTTCAATAATTTTATAGTCGACCCCTTCACAGCTCGAAGGAAACGAAGATCCAGTGAAAGATTACATCGATTTAATCGATTTTTGTTTCCCTATCAAAAGTGAATATTCAAACCCGAGTTTCTGTACTATTCCAACTACTGCCCTGGATATTGGCATCAATTGAGTGAGATTTTTGAATGGACGAATCTCGCGAGACCAACAACATGCATTTACTTTGTCATTGAAGAGATGATCCTGAAGTGAATTATTTAAGATTGGAAACCAATTTCAAAGACCAAGATAACTCGAAAGCTGTCCATGTCATTGACAAGCATGGATCTACATCTACGTAGCGGCTATTAACCAGCCTAGCCTCTCTTCACAATGCATATTTTCAAAGCTGCAAACTTTAAATTTAATGCACATCTTACATGCACACGTGGCTCGATTGTGCAAAAAGGGCTTTTAAAATTACTTGATTTAGCCGTAAATATCACTTAAGGCAAACCAAAATACGTTCTTATACTTTCATTAATATAGCAGATATTTATCCGAAATCCGTTTTACCAATCAAGTTACCTAAAATTAAAGAACGATCACTCTCCCCATTAAAAATAACAACTTTGTAGTGGCGGTGGGCAGCCGAGATGATCTTGAAGCGTATAATTATATGGCTTTCGCTACTAAGAAATTTTTAACTTTAATTTTGAACAAATAAGAGCACTATAGTAGGCCATGACAGACCATTAAATACTTTACACTTACTTTACAGGGCTTTATAAGGGAAGTGAGCGAGAAAGTGGTTTAGTGCGTACCCGTTTTCATCAAGGCTCTTAAAAATTATGGCCTGTGTGTAGGGTGAACGCAAGCAAATAAGAACAAACTTACAGACAATCAGCCATTTTCTGAATCGATTGGTATAATGAAAAGTGGGTCTACATCAAGCCTTTCTGGGTATCGCATACACCCGCACAAGTTTACTATACGCTTCTATCACATATGCTGTAAGTAAACTAATTTGGGCCCTATATCAGATATATTAAGATCTAGGACTTGGTTCGCACATATCCCAAAGGTTAGAACGAGACGGTCAATGCCCATTTATATGATGTTTTTTTTAAGAGCTCCTTGAAGTACTGTTACACTCTAAGCTGTCTTGAATTTTGGTATTCAAATAAATTTACTAAGAAGTGAAAACGATGGAGCTCTTAAATCTAACTTTCTCTAGATTACAATGTCGAAGCCGAGAATTTTTAGTCATAAGTGAAATCAAAAGTTCAACCGCACTTTAGCTTATTGCTCTCTCTCTCTCTCTCTCTCTCTCTCTCTCTGCAGATAATAGAATGCTTGCATTTGATTGAAGGACATATGGGTTAAAGAACCATTTAAGGTCGTTCAGCGATTAGCGTGGAGTGGTTTAAAAAACAAAAGGTTTAATATTAAGGGAATGATAAAAAGTGTCTTTTTTTTTAGTATTTTCTTCAAAATTTATCCATCGGTCGCTGCTATTCTCTTATTGCCTTTCTGCCAAAGCATGAAGTCCACGTAGAAAGGACAAGTGGGATTCTGAAGCGAGTACATCCTCATAAGAACGGACGATTTGTCGGAAGAGATAGTATTTTGCCTTTTGAAAAATGAATCAGAATGACTATCGTCCGGAAAGTACAGCGAGAAGGCTAAGACTTTCACATCAGTGCTACTAATATTTTCTGGCTCAATTTTGTGACGATTCTTGAATATCACGATTTTCTTGAACTTCACGGTCTTTTGGCATACGTCGCCCATTTTACAAACAAACGATGGTTTCATATGGTTTCATATGGAGAAAGTCAAAATAAATTATATACGCTACTGGAAAGTGCGCGTGTTGCCAGAGATGTCGGGTATTTCAAAATGTACTGTGGACTGCGAATTGATTAAAAATTTTAATGTGAGTGCCGTGTTTGCCGAACAAGTATAGTGTCACGCGGGGTGTTTAAATTATTTGTTCGGCAATATATTACAACCATAAGGCCGTAACCAAAAGACCAGTTGAGAAAAGGAAACAATCATAACAGTCCGTTGAAAATGCCGTTGAATCGGCTCTAAAAAAGGCAAAGACATTTTCATATTTTCAATATGAACGTTTGATAATGTCCATCGATTGTTTTTAGGAAGGAAAACAATCCACGGCATGGATTCTGCAAATTCTGCAATTGCAGCCTAATGAAGAAAATTTCTTTAGACGATACTCACAATGAAGTGATTAATATTCGCACTGTTAGCTTGGCCACGCTACTCGTTATGTTTCTATTCCTTGAATTATTTTCTCTTCCTACAGAGGAGAGGATATGGCCTACTAGGAACCGGTTTTTGAGTGTATGATGGAAGGCTCTTTCGCCGACCTGTACCGTCTTCACAAATACTTTTGATGTCGAGGCTTTGTAACATCCTTGTCGGAAGTGTATCGATTTAAAAGGAGACTAACTGGAGTAATAAAAATGTTTTTCTACATTTTTTAGGAATTTTATTTCTCTCTCCCAGAGCATACCCTTCTGGGACAACATTTGCATAGCATTATACGACGGTTATGCAAAGTGCAAACAACGCAGCGACAGAGACCATACGAGTCATGAACACAAGTCTTACCCGCTGAGTTTAGTGGAATTCCTTTCGAACTGACGACTGAAAAGTGCTTCGTCAGGGTTTCACATATTAACTGCGTTTGGTAAGATAAGCGCATTTAACTTAACCTAGATAATGCTACAATACAAAGGCGTTTTTTTTTTTTTTTTTTTTTTTTTTTTTTTTGTATATCCTTAATTAGATCAGATACTTTTAGGATTATTTTCGCCGTTTGCTCGAATTATTCTTCGAAATTTGTGTTATGTTGGACGTATTTTTAATGCCAGTGAAACATTATTTTTAAAACTTGTTCGGAAAGGTACGCAAAGAAGCCAAACACAGACTGTAACTAAACACCTGGACATGATTAAGTAGATTCTATGTATCATGAATATATACACGAATGTATGCATACCTTACGGAAACCCGGAAAGACCGCATCTATTTACAATAATTTGAATGACAGACAAGAAATATGATTTTCTCCTTGTTTGGTAGACGGAAATATAGTAACATTTTCATGTTCTTTAGATTGTTCCAGTGTTTAGCTACTTAGAATGCACTTGTAATTGGATTTTTCCATTTCAGTTTCTTGAATGAAGGCAACGATGTTTATGATAAGCAAAATTCCATTTCGCTCCTATCCTCGCGACATTGAGAAGAAGATTAAATAATAAACAGATCTTCGTCTGTTAACTTAACTAAACCGATTCTAATTCTATATCTCCCATTAGCTCTTTTCGGTATATTCCTTGGGTAAAATTTACCACCCATTCCATCTTTCGGAGATTTATTGTAGTCTTTGTTCTGATATCTCTTCACGTCTCTACTAGTGAATGCATTCATTGAGGTTTAATTTCGATTGAGGTTTAGTTTCTCCTAAAAGTCTCGCATTTCTCTTTACTTTTTTTGTGGCATAATATCGTGAAATGTTTTCTTTCTTTGCGATTAACATAAAACTTCTCTAACTGTATCACTTAATCACAGAGCAATGCTCGCGTTAACAGCGTTTAAACGCCGAGAGCTGGGCATGTTTCCGAGAATGAGTTTTCCGAAAAGCACCATGAAACACAACTTCGATGAGACACAATTTTGTGTTACCTGCAAGCTGCAAAGCCGACCAAAAAAAACGAAAACAAACAATCGATCTTCGTCCTAAGACTTGACGACTTGACTTGACGGCCTTGCTGCTGTTGTTCTGCTAGTATCGAAGACAAACCATCCGCATCCGACACGACGATCCTTTAATTGAATTTAATGCTACAATTTCATGGAAAATTATCCGTAAAGACATGCATTCCGAGTCTTTTACCATTCGTTTACTGCGTAAGACTTCTGAGATGCTTACACAAGTTCTTTTGATGGTCGTCGTGCATATGCGAAGAAGTGATAACGTTATGCTTAACGATTAATGAAACTATTTCAGCCAATATAAGTAAGTAAGTACATGAAAACTACAAATGCTGGGCTTCCTATGTAGCGAAATAGATGAGAGCCAGCCAGATGTTGCATCATATGTCTCCTATTGAGTTGAATGAGTGAACTCACGGCCTATTAGTATTGCAGATTAGCGTCATTGCAAAGCTATTAAGGAATTTTAATAAATTTGCATTATTTGCTCTTTCTTTTCATCTTATAATATACTTAGTGTTTTTAAATTTGTGTAATTATGTGAAAGATGGGAAATATTGTTTGGTTTATGTTTTCAAGTAGTTGTTGGGTAGTTTTGTGCCCATTGGCAATTGTATTAATTACGATTATTATGAAAGCGTTAACAATCTTAAAATCTATCTTTCAAAAATAATTCTTAATGAATTTTATTAAATGAATATTCAATTTTATCCAATGTTTGTATCTGTCTGTTGGCGTAAGGAGAATTGAAATACATTAAATTTAATTTGATTATAATAACAATTAAAAAGAAAAATGAGCAAAAAATAAGCAAAACAAAAAAAAAAAAAATAATAATAATAATAATAAGAGAAAGATTTTAATTTGAAACTTAAACAATCAACATATGTTTGTAACAACGACAATGACAACAACATTCATTTTCATGTTCGACAACAATACGATGTCTGTTGTCGTTTGAAGCGACTGCAGTTGTTATTATTGTTGTTGCTGTTGTTGCTGTTGTTGTATTGGTTTATTGTTTATTGTTATGATTGTGTGTTAAGTTGACCAACAAGTGTCTTTGCGTGTGGACAGAGAGATATGCAAATTTGACACATATGTATGCATACATATATGCATACGCATACACGCAAACATAAAACGAAGAGTAAGAGTAATATTATTGCAGTCGATTAAATCGAAATTTATATATAAAATGTACCATCACAACAAAACCATTAACAGACCAACAAATACATAAACATAACGTGGAGAGATGCACGTAAAAATGTATATGTGAAAGCAAATGAACACAAACATATATAGGAAATGTGTACATTATTGGCAACCACAGAAAGAGATGAAACATGAAATAACATGCACACGCACCATGCACCACCGCACCATTGCAGTTAAGCACATACGTACCGAAATACCGAAATTCAACAACTAAAATATGCTCACGATTATTTGTACATATGCACGTGGGCATATGTTTGTTTATATATATACCAGGCATCCGCACCCACAATTATAAAGTTGTATCAACATCTGTAGGTTGATTTTATTGCGATTTTTTTTGCATGCATGCATGCATGCAAACATGTGAGTGCATATATATATACGTGAACGTGTGTGTGAATGAGTGTGAGTTTGTCGGTACATTTACATATTTTGCCTTAAATGGACGAAGCACAAAAAAAAAAAATAGAAAAAAGCGTAAAAATTTAAAACATTTTGTGTATCGTCTCCGTCCGTCTTTTCATTCATTTGCAAAATTGAAAGTGCTGTGATTGAAACGCATGAACAGCGTACATGGTCCACCGATCAAATTTTTATATGTCTACTTTTATGCATACTGTTGACGGTGTACGCTATTTTTTCGGTACACACACACACACACACACACACACACACACATGTACACGGCCAAAAAATAAAGTTTAATCATAACCTCTTACAGAGATGCAAAGCAACCAACGATATTTTGTGATTACATGAAACAAAAAACAAACAAAAAATCAAAATAAAAATTAAGCTTTCTGTCGTCGATAGGGTTTTTATTAACTATGAAAATTGTTGGGAATTAAAACAAATATACACATTTATATATGAGACAATGTTAGGTCTACATTAGTTTCGTGCAGCGCTAGAAAATGGAAAATCTATGAACACACACTAAGTGTCCTTCATTTCCAACACCCATAGTCAAGGGTTTTTTTTGTACATATGTATGTATATATGTAACACCCAACAGGAAGCTTCACAGACCCTATAAAGTATATATATTCCTGATAAGGGTGAAATTATGAGTTGATTTAGCCACGGCTGTCCGTCTGTGTAGTGTTTGTTGTTGGCATTCTGCTGGCCGAAAAAACGAGGATATGCATTTAAAATTTTTGCAGAAACATAGGAAGTCTTCGCACACAGAGCGACTGAAACTGAAGGCAACTCTTTTTTTTTTATTATTTATAAATTATATTTTTTACCTTTTTCGAGGTTTTGAGGTTACACGTTTATGAGATGTTTAAATTTATTTTGTGTAATTCTCAAACGAAGATATATTATCTGCCTGAAAACGGATCAATTCTAAAATGAATATGCTAGACAGGACGTGGTGGGTATGCGAGATCCGGCCCCCGCCGAAATAAAGACTTTCTTGCTTGTTTTTTATCAAATCGCCCCAGTCGCGCAAATAAAGATTTGTGCAAAGAAATTTGGCACAAACGTTTCTTCGGCGTTTCAAAATTGGCAATAGGATCGGTAAATGGGGTCACTTTTCGTGCTTCTAGTGAAATTTCCATTTTTTTATGAAACAAAGAAAAGGAAATTGAGCTTCGCATCTACTTCCTTGTGCCGATGAGAAGAACTATTAACAGCAACGCAAATCCAATCCTGGTGCCCACATTTAAGGGCATTAACTGGGTATAGCTCCTCTACTTCAAGAAAATAATAATAAAAAATGCAAATGAGGCAAAGAACGAGCGTAGTGTACGCAATGGTATGATAAAGAGTTTTTCCCACAATCTCTTTTTATATTTTCTCTTCTCGTATTTGGTCCTCGACGGGCATTATCTTGCAATATATTGTCTAAAAAATCACTGCACTTATTCCAGATTTCCGGCGGACAGGCGGAAAAGATGTGATGCACCTTGCGATAGTATATACGAAAATTACCTACTAACACATCGTTACAATATTGTGCCCAGTAGATATTTTAAAGACGCAGATGTTGTTTTCCTCTTCGTTCGTTTCGACTATATGTGGCTGTCATTGAATTCCTATGACATGCTGATATTATTCTTAATCTGGGAAGATGTGATTTAATGACGTACCGTATTATATAAAATATATCGCCCTTCGCGGCTACGATGGCTTTAAATGCTCTACTTACCTATCGTTCGCAGAGTAGCGTTGAAAAGTTAAAAGCGATCTATTATAATATATATCAGGTCACCGAAACGTCTAACTTGTAAAGCTCCGGTTGTAATCCGAAACTAATAATTCAACCTATATGTGTGCAGGAGTTCTAGTCCCGTGAATTGTATTGACGCAAACGTTAATAACGGGTTATATTATTTAAGGTTACATTGGCAAGTTGCGTCTTCTGGTCAACACAGACAATGCCGCCTCTGTGCCAAACACCACAACTTATAGCTTCGTTTTGGCAGGCCCCGCACGGGCTGATCGGAAAGTTTAATTTTCGCTCTGCGATGGCTCCTAGTCAACCTAAGGCTTATCGACAATTGGCGGATTCTCTATACAAGAAATTATCCCATTCGGGACCATTACTGATATAAGCAAGGTATTCAAAAAAGGATGTCTTAGAACCCTCCACCAGATAGTTGATGACAGCTTCCAGTATATCGAGTTCGGTTTTCTTTCTGGTTGTATTGTGGTTTCTGTGACGCCTTATTTGAGACAATGATACAATTCGGGCGTGATGTTCTCTACTCAGTTTGTGCATTTCTCTCCATCATCCGGGTCATCAATTGTTTCGAAAGCGTGCATTTTCGAAGAAATTTTCCGGTTGGGCGCAAGCATTCAATTGCAAGCTCTCGCACCAAGAGAAAATGAGCCAAACAAAGCTGTTCCTGATAATTATTCTTTAGGTCAAATTTATTTTTCTGTAAATGCTGTACAGAAATATTTTTCGTTCGATTTGTACCCGTATTGCAGACCGATGTAAAAAACGACATGAAAAATGAAATATATCAATGAAGCCACCAATAGCGGCATTTGTCATTCATTCATTCATTCATTCATTCATTCATTCATTCATTCCGTTTACATGAGCACCCGGTATATTATGTCGAACTAAGCCAGGACGTAGTCGGATATTCATATATACGTGAATGACAGGCTCGATATGTGGACCTTTGCTGTACGAGCAAGCGGCCTTAAGGGCGAATTCAATTCGAGCAAATGTATGCGAGAGAATGCGTCGCGTAAGGCCGCTATTTCAATGCATTGAAAAAACTAACCTTAACCATCAGCGCGCGGTTTATGTAGAAAATGATTAAAATTGCAGATATGATCAAATGAGTCTTTCATTATAAAGTTTAAAAACTATAAGCTGATATGGAAATACAGAGAACACACCCGCGCACACACACACACACACACACACACACACACACTTCTATAAGCGACCAAACAAAGTAGAAAAAAGAAAAAAGAAAAAAGAAAAAAAAAAAAAAAAAGCTACATTTAAACAAACAAGCAGATACGTTTTAATACCGTACGTATATGACTTCGCGGATAGATGTGTGGGTTATGCTTGTGCATAAATGCTTTCGTTTCATTTCGACGATTGTCAATACTGTTCACACGTAAGCAACACTTTGAAGGTATAACTTTAGCATTTTATACACGTATTATGGTTAAGTGTTCTCTTATTGTTGTTGCTGGTGTTGTTGAGGTTGACATATTTTTGTAGAATATTGTTATCCCACATAATAATAAACGCTAAAGTAAAAATAATAATAATAAAAAACAGCAGATAAACAGACTATTTTACCACTTTCGTTTTAATTGAAATCGATTAAATCAACAGAATAATTAAAATTATGATTACGCAGATTTATTAATTGCCTTCATCTCTTGACAAGTTAGCTCAAAAGTACGATGTTTTACACAAAACGACAGACTGATTTTTTTTGTACATATATGTATAAATGTTGTTGAAAACCTATGCATGCAGCGCTCATCAATATGAGCAGAAAACAAACTGACTGACTGACTGACTGAAAGGCAACGAGCGCGAGAGAGAAGCGAACAAGCGAGATACAATTAATTTTATATAGTTTCACGTTGTTACACATATGCACATATATATATATATATATATATGCCGTACATAAATCTATATGAAATGAAACTGTATAAAAAGGTTGAATATTTAATCAGTGGTTTTCCCGTTTTTATATGGCTTTCATGTATATTTATTTGCTGTTAATGTGCTTGTGCTTGTGCTTGTGCTTGTGCTTGTGCTTGAAAAACCGCTTATATTATTTGTATTGAGTTAATTATTAGTGCTTTCCTTTATACATGCATGTTTGAATTCTTTGGACGCACACATACTTACTTACATATACACTCAAAAAACATACACACACACACACACACACACACACACACCTACATTTGCGTATTTAAAAGGTTTTTAATTAAACACACATATTCGTATAATAGCAGTAAACGAACCAAAACGTGTTTATGTTAATGCATTACTTTGATGTAAAAAAATGTATACAGATGCGTTGTATTAAATTCTTTGCACCGCTTATTCATATTCGTTAAAAAAGATATGTACATATATATATATGTACATATGTATGATATATGATACATAAAAGTTAAATCGCGTAAATATTTTCATCTAAAAATTCATTTCGTGTGTTCTCTAATAAATAATTTAAGAGTTATTTTAAAAATCATAAATATACATACATACATACATACATACATACATACATACATATTATTAGAGGGAATTATAACTTTCAACTCAATAGCGATAATCATGTTTACTTACTTACTTTATAATAACATTTTTAGCGACTAAGTGTACGCGTTTCATTTGGGAAGTTCAGGGATTTCTCCCATTCTCCCCACAGGTTACATAAATGCAAAGTAAATGAATTGCTTTTTTTTTGGTGTTTCATATTTTTTGTTTCATTACAATTTTTCATTTCGATTTGTCTTCTCCTCACAATATATTTTAAGGTAGGTAGAGAGAGAGACATAAAGCTTATATTTTCATTAAGAGTTAATTCTTTGACTTAAGAGAATATGTGCACACGATAAAGTGGATTTCTAGCACTGCTAATGATCAACATTGCAAAGTACTGAGTTAGCCAAGGAAACGATTTAGAAACGATTTTGCTTGGCTGAGAGTTCTCATGAGATTTGCTAAACCCTTCAGATATTATCGTTGATTGATATTTGTTGCAGAACAATTGATAAGAGCAGAGACGCAGAATAACTACGACTAGATGACTTCGAAAATTTGACTGTTACTTTAGTTAGGCGTACGTATCCGTTCAAACTAATGCGAATAAAATGATTGAAAATTTTATGGGTATTAAAAGTAGAACTGGATATAAGGCGAAGTTCATGGCCTAGCTCTCCCTCTCTCTCTCTTTCTCTCTCTCTCTCTTGTTGAGCTATGCTACAACAGATGTGAAAGGTCACAATCCATAGGCATTTAAAGTAAATAAATAAACAAAACAGAAGAAAGAAAAATTTATTATTTTATTAATTCGTGGCGTTTATTAATTCTGTTGAGTTGCATAATTGCGTCATGATGCTAAATTAAAGCGTAGAAGAAGAAAACTCTCTATACCGTACGATATCAATTCGGCTACGGCGACAATCTTTAGCAGAGTTGCAAAATATTTGATCGTATTTATGGAGAATATGATCGCTGGAAATCGGCCACATGCAAATACGAGCTAACTGGCTTTCGCTTTGGAAATATCGATATTAAAAACATGTCGAGCCTGATCGATTAATCATCGACGGAGGGCATGGCACTTTTCAAAATATTGAGGAAAATTGGCGCATTTGATTTTATGACATCGCTGCGGATTGCGTAAGTTTGCATATGGAAAGAAAGAAAACTCGATATTTGGTTACGACATGAATGGAAAACAAAAAAATTAAGGGACCGACTTTTCATCTGCGAAATGTTGATGAAAGGACGAATGTTCAAACATTTTTGAAGAAAGTAAGAACAGTGGATGAAAAGTGGATCATGTATGCTCAGCACATACCAAAATTGTCCCAGACATACAAAGCTACAAACGTAATAACTAGGCCCGAAATGACGCCACGTAATGTAATGCTTTCTGTCTGGGGAGATGGTAAGCGAACAGTGCATCATCAGCAGCTCCAACCTGGCCAAACAATTGACTCAATTCTCAAACGTCGACAATTAATGCGATAAAAGGGTGCAGTTAGGGTAAAGCGTCCAGAATTAATTAATAGAAAACGATAACGGTAAACGGTAAACCGCGACACATCTTCCGCAAGTCGACAAAAGTCCAGAAAGCTGGCAGAAAGGTTTCGGTGCATTCACATTATGCCTCGTGCTTGACGTTATCCGACCCTTATTTAATTCATGCTCGGCAGAACTTTTTCAATGGTGTTCTAATCGCTGAGTTCAAATTGAATTTTTGGCTTAAAAGTGTCAAAAGTCCTACAACGACGGCGTAATGGCGTTACCATAAAAATGGCAAAATTTTACGGAAAAAGGGATTTGGAACATTAGCCAAAAACCCCACGAACCTTGATCCTAGATTTGTTACATATACGTTATTAGTTCTGTGATGCACATTTCCGGATAGCGGGTGCGTCGTCTCACTAGAAAACACATGTGATTTTTTTGGTTGTATGAATAAAAATGATTTTTATAATTATATTACTGCAAAGGTAGGAAGGAATATATTGTTAATTATAAGAAAATATTATAAAATTCAATGCGCTATGAGTCTAATAGGACAAAATATTCCGATGCAGTTATAATGATGGAATTTTCTGCCGAACAAGTTCAGAAAACAGAAAATCGAATCGGTTAGTGTGGGAGAAACATTAAATTATCTTATCGTTTGTATAAATGTATTACCGATTTTTTTTTTTTTTTTTTTTTTTTTTTTTTTT